>JAWZYV010014675.1:0-73187 GCA_038373885.1 Cheiracanthium punctorium | reverse complement strand
CTATCAATAATAAAATAGTATTTGTAAATTATTATACCCAATTTCATTGTTATTTGCAAAAAAATAGAAGACATTTTGAGCAGCAGTTGAATATTACTACGTTTTTGTATTTTCATTTTTGAATTAATTTCATTCTAATGATTCGAATTCATCGTTTGGAATTTCTGGGAATGGGTCAATTGATTGAGTCCAAACAAGAACAAAGAAATCTGTTTTTTTGATACGGTATTCTCTAATTGTAAACAATGTCTAAAACGTTAATTTGTGTTTAAAATAAAATTATTTTAAAATGTTTTCACTCTGTCAATTTCAAATGTTTTCACTTTTATATATAATTTATGTCTACAAAGGAATATTAACATTTAAAAATAATTTTTATATCTATAGATTAGTACACTTAAAAAAAAAAAAAAAATCTTTTACCTCATGAAACTTAATTTTTGTACGTTTAACTTTTCAGGATTAACACTAAAGAAACATCAACATACCTCTATAGTAAGTATAACCCAACAAATTCTATTTCATATTGGTTCATTTTCAGTGTTACTTGATTACCATGGGCGCCGGCAGCATAGGGCAAGGGGGGCAATGCCCCCTCTGTATTTTTGTATGCAGTGTTTTTTCTTGCTTTTTTACTCTTTCCAACATGGTAACCATACGTTGAAGTAGTCTTTGCTCCCCCTGGAAAATATTCTGCCGGCGTCCCTGTTGATTACGTCTAATCACTTTTTGCGGACCACTGATGTATGTCTTGTTTCAGTCATGAAAATTTTGTGTACTTAACTGGTACTTTTGAAGGTCAAAACGGGGGAACCTTGATCAGAAACATAACTTTCACAAGAATTTTTCACTTGGATAAATTGAATCAAAAGTTTAACATTCCCGCAAAAACATGTTTATAAATATTTAAATACATTCATAAATTTCCTGCTTGAAATTGCAAAACCGTAAGCAGTTTAATAGTGAAAGTACACTTTCTGTTTAGTCTAATTGTTGTGTTTATTAAAAAACTGGAAAAAAAGGACTATTAGTAATGAGTCATTAATTAGGTATGGGTTAAAAAATAGATAAAAATACATATCATTCTACATTTTAAATAGAATGAAAAAAAAAAAAGTAGAAGTGAATAAGAAAAAATTATTTTTAGTAGTTAAAATACAAAAAATATTTTTGATTAAAAAATAAATTGCACTTTATATTGAAAATGTATATGCTCTAATAAGCTTCTGCCCTAAATTTCTTATTAATGTTTAGCATTTTCATCTGCGACTATAAAATACATGTCGTGTTTATAATATAGTTATAAATAATTTTTTGTTAAAAACAAAAGATTAATTTAGTCATTCTAGTTTTTAATTAACTGTGTATGTCATTCAAGCTCAAAATTTACTTATGAATTTTAACCCACTTCCTATCATCCGATCGAGTTGAAATTTGCACGCATATGTTATTCCGGTGACACTGGGTGCAGTTCTTTTTAATTTTTCAATACCTTTTTCAACTATCAAATGTTTCTTTTCCCAAAAATTGTGTCATCTCACACAAATCACCTTGTATCTGCTTAATTATTGGCAATTTTTTATCATTACATCCTCGGAAAGTTCTTCCGATTCTAAAAAAAAAAAAGATAAAATCGGTTATCTCTAGCAAATTTTTAATTTTTGGTGATTTTTCAAAAGAAGACGAATTATTCCTTTCAATTTCTTTACATAGAGACATTCAAAAAACTCTACATTCTAGGTATATTTGAAAAAATCACTGAATAATGAGTGTCCTTCCCTAAATAACTTACATGAAGAACGGTTGAAAAATATAAAATACTATTTAAATTTTGACATTTTTTAAAAATCAAAAGCTCTAAAATCACGCACACCAGGATTTTCTCTTTTAAAATACGAGAAATATTCTTATCGGCCTATACACTTTTTGGTTGTAAGGGGGCGGCGGGAATCTTTGGAGCAGTTGTGTTTGAATGTCCTCTCTGTGCCTGCATTTTTTGAGACGAAATATAATGAGCCAATTAAAACAACACTTGGAAAAAAAAATCTAGAAACTTTCCTTGGAAATAATGGACAGTTGAGGTGCCTAAAAATTCCAAGGAACGTTCCATGAAAATACCAGGAACTTTATTGAATAACTCAGGAAGGCTCCACTGAATTGTATATTGTTCAGTAAAGTTCTTGGCGTTTTTCAATAAATGTATTTTCATGCCCTTGGAGTTTAGGTCACCTCAGTGCCTATTATTTTCAAGAAACATTCCTGGATTTTTGTTTTTACAGTTTTGATCATTTTAAAGTGAATTGCTTTTTTTTAGGCGAATCGTGAAAGCAATATTCAGTTAAGGGGCGGGTTAAAGGAAACAGTCAAGTTTTCAGATGGATATGTTTTCTTCTTTCTGTATGGTATTTGTAAGTCTAACTTTTCCCATTGCTTCCAAGGAACATTTCTGGATTTTTTACAGTGAGGTAAGGAATTAAAGCACTCATTACTTATAAACTGAAAGTATTAGTTATTAAAGTATTCATTTAGATTAGGATCCGATGCTGTGAAGAGGGAGAAAAGGCACCCAAGGACAGACTGTTCAAGAACGCTTTCTACTCTGAAAATATGAACAAAATTCCGATTTTTTAAACAGAAATTGATAAATAATATTTTGATAATCCTTTTGTGGAACTATTACTTTAATTTTTACTTTCCGAGCATGTACCCTGTCAGGAAAGTAGTGTCATCCTGAAACCATTCGACTTCGAGATTTGGTGTATGGACACGTTTGGAGGTCTTCTGAATTCATGGATGCTCAAGAATGTAGGAAAAAACGCGAACGGTAAAAACGCGAACCAGAAAAAAAAAAGAATATCCCCCCCCCTCAGAATAATAATTTTTATTTAAATATTGACATGAAGTTATTTTGTTTTGTAGTCAATACGATAATGGTATTTAATCAAATATTGGCATGCCCCAAAATTCTTTTGTTTTTGAAGTAAAGGAGCCACTTTTTATATTTTGAGAACATATATCTTCATATTAATCAGGGAAATTTACAACATTAAATAAAAAGGAATTAATTGCTTTTAGCTAGTCAAGCTACTTGTCAAGGTCATGAAAGCCTTGGGTGGAGGACTTTTTGAGGGGTCCTAACCCGAATTCCCATTACAGATGGAGAAAATGGCCGCGCGGTAAGCCAGAACCCTATACCTATACATTAGCCTTTTACTAATTGTGATGGAATGAGTAAAAATTATTTATACTACAATGTAAAAGGTACTTGATTAAATTTTTTATAAGATAAATTTATATCTTATAAAGCTCTCTTCTTTATAAAACTTACAGCTTATTAAACTTTTAAGATAAACTGAAAAAAAAAACTTGCTGA
Source organism: Cheiracanthium punctorium (assembly GCA_038373885.1). Classification (NCBI taxonomy): domain Eukaryota; kingdom Metazoa; phylum Arthropoda; class Arachnida; order Araneae; family Cheiracanthiidae; genus Cheiracanthium; species Cheiracanthium punctorium. The sequence goes on along the minus strand of JAWZYV010014675.1, from coordinate 69,814 downwards.
AATACGCAAGACTGATAAAGTATAAATATTTAGAAGGATAACTTATCAAATATTGACCTATTCATATATGAATAAAATACAGCAAGGAAAAAAAAAAAAAAGAAAAAAAAAAGATGCAATAAATCTATTATAACAATTAATATAACTTGATGTAAAACTGTGAGAGTATTATTAGGAAAGAGGAAAATACTATTCACTTTCGCTCAACGAATAAAACATTTTTGCATAAAATACTTTGCATTGCATTAAAAATAAAAATAAATAAATATTTTAAAGAAAACCCAGTATTTAGAAAGAATTTAAAACCACAACCTATAGGGAATGAGAAAAATTGTTTAAACGAATCGCTTAAAAAATAACTTTGTTCAAATTAAGCTAGTCTGACAGTGAAAAGTTTTTTTTTTTTTTTAAGAAAAACAAATATTCTCTCAAGTCACAGACTGGAGTTTCTTTTTGCATTTTTTAAGTGGAACGGTTAAAACGACCCTTCAAACAAATGTTTAAAATAAAAAGATTTGGGGACAGAGGGGACACCCCCCCCTGTAACCCCCTCTCCCGATTGCGATAGTTCATATGTACAATATGCTTAGAAAACCTGATAACAATAGCTTTTTTAGACAAGGATTATCACCGCTCCCAGACCCACTGAAAATTTGGAGGGTCACATGAAGATTTGAGGGGGTCCCATGTCGAATTTAAGAGCAGAAAAAGGAAATTTCTTTTAAATTTTAAAACAAACGTCCGTTTAAAAATTTTTAGACGAAGTGGAAGGAAAGGGGGATACAGCCCCCCCTCTTCGACCCTACGCCTATGGTTCATATGTATTGTACTCTTAGGAAAACCTATTAACAAAAGCTTCCTAAGGAAGGCTCATCACTGCTCCAGACCTACTAAAATTTAGGGGGTGCACAGGAAACATTGGAGGGGGTTACCTATCGAATTTTAGAGCAGAAAACAAAAGTTTCTTTAAATTTTCAAACATGTTTATTTTTTTTTAAATGGACGAAATTGTTCGGGGGGGCACAGGGGGACACGTGCCCCCCCCCATCCGACGCTACGCCTATAGTTCATATGTTAAATGAATGATGTTGGCGTTTTTTCCGCAACGGGGCATTCGATGGATCTCCCATTGGGTCTCTAGGTTCTAAACCACCGTCGCAACACCGGTATTGATTTTGACGTGTATAGGACTTTTGTACAGGGCTACGACCCAGATATCTTTGACATGATGGCGTACGGGGAGGCATTCAACGCGCATTCGATGGAGCTTCCGTTGGGTCCTTTTTTGTTTTGTGAATCCTTCTAATTATTAATATTCATTCATTTTGCATCCTCAATGCAAGGCATTGCCTCAAGAGGCGACCCTTACATAAATTATTCAAAGGGGGGACCCCAAAAAATTTGGGGGGGGGGGGCTCGGACTTTCGCGGTACGCCACTGCCCTGCGCTCCTTTTCCCTGGGAGAGAGGGTCCTCGCCCAGACTTTTTTGAGAAGGGGGAGAGGACGATCCACTGCCCAGTCCAATGTCCGTTTGGACCCACTTTTTTTTTTTTTTTTAAATCCATTATAGGACTCACTTTCGCCAAAAGGGTTTGCATTCTTTTTTGCCGAGTGTACCCAAAATAGAATGTTTTTTGTCGAAATTCGCATAACGCGTTGGCCCACTGGATATCCATCTCATTTCGCCCAATGGAACAATAGAAGGGGGGGGGGACAGGATCGTCGCCGCGATTCCGTGAGAACGGCGATCGTCTTGGGTGCCGTCCTGTCTGATCCGCACCTGCGAACGGAGGAACTGGGCCAAGCGCGCACACAACAAGCCTCTCCTCGCCGCTCACTCTTGATAATGGACGATCTCTCGACCTCCTGACACGTGTTCCTCTCTCTTCTGGGCGCGGAGGAATGCGCGCCCGACTGGCGCCCCGGACGACACTCCGCATCCTCTCGCGAACGACGATTCCGAGAAACCGATGGATGGGGCATTCGGACATTTTCGGGAAAACCAATATCTGGAAGGGTTGGAGGCTGTTTCGCTCGAAAACCACTTTGGAACGGCATTCTAAAAAAAGGGACCCATCCTAACGCCCTTTAAAAGTCATCGAAGACTCGACCCCTTTGTTTCGAAAACCATGGCGAGAGAACCGAGGGTGGAAGAGCTCGAGACAAAATGGGTGAACAATCGGGATCAAAAGAAGCGTTTTAGACAAAAGATACGCGATTTTGTCTAAAACATATCTCGAAAGCTAGTGTATATAGAAAAAAAAACAACCCTTTAGAATCTCGTGGGAAATTTTAGGAGCTTTCCCTTTGTCATGGACATGTTTTGGCTGAGACGAACGGTTTTTGAGATCCAAGTGAAAATCTTACTGTTGAAGTGACCTGTAGGGGAGGCCAACCCCAGTAGCACAATTAGTCCAAAAAACGTTTAAAACACGTATTTTAACGTCAAAAAACGTATTTCCAACGTAATTTAAACGTTTTTTGGACTAGTTGTGCTACTAGGGAAAGGGGGGAACTTTTCTGTTTCATACAACTCCATACCCAATGAGTGTGGACCCCAAGTTTCAAAACTATATGAATCCCCCCCCCCCCCAATTTGCTGCGTTCTCCGGGTGGAACACCCTTAAAAGGGTGAAACAGACAGACTTTTTCCCAGGGCCCTACGACCGGCAGGGCCAACGGGGCCACTGCCCAGGGCCCCAAAATCTTGCCTCTTAACACTTTTATAATTTTACAATAAAATGACAAAGGATAAAGGCGATTTTTTAATGATAAAGTATGAACCCTGAAAGTCATTCCCATTAAATTAATGTATATTTATTTTCAGTTCTTCGAAAGGCTCTCGAGTCGATAGAGCGTACCCATAGGTAGGAAAATAACGGACCGCATTTTGTAAAGAGTATTTTTAGAGTTAAAAAATAGGAACACTTTTGAATGAATGGTTATTTTAAGAAATATATACAAAAATGACCGTTTATAAAAAGGGGTTGCATTCCAGAGGGTTCTTCATAAGCTGCTTGACAGACTGTCATAAGCGAAAAAGCTGTGCCTTTTGTGACATGTTCAGAAAAAATTCTTTAAACAGGGATCGGAGCTGCAAGATTTTTTCGAAGAGTGACACGCTTTGCGAACATGTCCGATTTTTTAAGAATTTTTTCGCAACGTTTTGAAACGGATACAGATGGATCGTTTACTTCAGTATGGAGTACAGCTTGCCAAGAGACAGTCTCAAAATGTTGAAGTGCCTGGCATCATGAGTTTATGGGTACTTATGTACCAAAATCATATGATTTTTTCGAACACCGTGTATTCTGCGAAACCATTCAAACTTTGTAAAATAACACCCCTGAAAACGTACGGGTCGTCCGTACGCGTATTTCAGATGCAAAAGGGTCACCCATCGTGTGTGTGGAGGGGGGAGGGGGTCGGCGCTTGAAAAAAAAAAAATGTAAGGAAGGAGTGAGCATCCGAAAGAGCGCTTTTTGGTGAAGTGAAATTTTTAAAATATTTGAATTTTTTTTGGATCATTTTTACACTAACATGCTTCACACTTTGAATGCCTCCTCCCCTACCCCCGAATAGAAACACTTGTATTTTCACTCTTTCTAGAAGGAGTATCCACCTCGAACATTTTTTTAAAAGGACGTCACTGTCGTGACTGCCGTAAAGGAAATAACTTTTAACGGCGTCGTTCGAAAAAAATCACGCTATTTTGGTACACATAAGTAGCCACAAACGCATCTTGTCAGGCACTTCAAACTTTCCAGAGTGTCTCTCGACACGTTGTACTACACACTGAAATGAAGAATAAACCCGTATCCGTCACAAAACTTTTATAAACCCATTCCTAAAAATCGAAAATTTTGCCAAACCACTCTCAGAAAAAATTTTGCGGTGCAGTTCCATGTTTAAGAATGTATTCCGAAAGCTTCACAGAAGGCACAGTTTTTTTTTTCCGTTTATGACAGCGTGTCATTTAACTCATGAAGAACCCTCTTGAATTCTTTCCAGACCCTGTTCCTATTGGTTTATGTCAATGTGTGTAACAAAATCAGTGTTATTTTTTCCCTTCAAAAGTTCAGCTGCTGCAGTTCAAGATGGGACCCGGTACAATTCATTTCCTCTCTGTCTTCGTATGCTGACGATATTTAAATTCCAAAAGGACGATTCGAGGATTCGATTATTTTTAAGAATGCCAACTTCTGTCCATTGCTTCCATTCAAGAATACCCATCGTCCTAGGCGGCCGAAAGTGGAAAGCGTGCGTGGCCATAAAGAGGTTTCTCTTCAGATTTGTGTCAATATCTTTTAAAAGAATTATAATTTCAAATTTTTCATCAGCCGACCGACCCTCCCTGAAATTTTCACGATTTTTATTTTTTCTCAATACTTATCTCGTGTTTGCGAGGGGGGGGGGGGGGAGAGAAGGCTGGAGAATTTTCACAAAAGAGGCTCGAAAACTTGGCAGCTCCTGGTGGGATGAAAAGAGCAACAGGCAGCCACTCATGGATGTCACTATGAGGCCATCCGTAAACGATGCAACACTTTTCTTCGACATTTTTATAGCCTCCCTTCCCCCTTTGTGACAAGGTGTCCCGTTTCACCCAGGGCCTTAGGATCGCACGGGCCCATCGGGACTTGGCCCAGGGCCCCCCCATTTCAAATGTTCTTCTGAAATATCCTATTTTATATCCATATTTTATAAAAACTAAAGCAAATTTCATGGCTGGGGGGGCCCCGAATTCATCCAGGACCGATCATCGGGCCCCGATTTCGTCAGACCCCACTTCTCCCTCCCTCCCTAGCATTTTTGGTTTTCATAGCTGTATCTCACACGTTGGATACGCGGTAAGCAGTTTATATAATAACTACTGAATTGGAAGATGAACGTGAGTCTGCTACATCTTCATGATTTTTTTTTTCAATTCCTACTATTAGGTCACACTCTCCCTATATATAGATCGTGTATACAAATTTTCAATCCTTCCTAAAATACTTTTTTATTCATTCACTCCCATTCAAATAGTTTTTGACAGTGTTCATTCATTCATTCCATTGAATCAAAAGTAACTCCAATAAAACTTTTATGAGTGGACCTAAGTAGGAATGGACTTCCATTTTTTTATGTATATATATAACTTGTTTTAATGTAGGAGGACGTTCCTCCTAGGGTTGGCCAGAGGGTCACCCGAGGAGGACCTGTCCTCTTTTCTTTTTGAAACGTGAAGGGTCCGTCCTGACCGACTGCGTGTCCTCCTTCAGCCTTATTGAAATAAAGGAATCGTCCGGCGATGAATCAAGGCGTAGGGTTTGAAAGGGCGCATGAAGGACGGCTCAAAACCCACACTCCATGCCTGTCCTCTATTCAATTCGGTGAGCGGAAAAAACGCCACTTTTAATAGTTTTATGATGTAACGTAGTCGTTTATATACTAGTCGATGAGGCAAGGAGCGTAGCCAGAATTTTTTTTCGGGGGGTTGTATGAGATATAATTTTGTATTGATAAACTTATAAAACTGAAATCTCTTAATAACTAATTTTGAAAGTTTCGCAGGGGGCACGAGGGCTGTCTGCTTAATGAAGGCATGCCTTGAGCGGAGAACGTTTTGAGGGGTTCTAACGCTTATTCAGGTTACAACTGGAGAAAACAGTCGCGCGGTAGGCCAGAACCCTAGACCTACACACTTCAGCCCTTTACCAAACTGTCATGAAATTACTAGAGTATTTATATTATAATGCAAAAGGTTAAAAATCATTTTTTAAGCTTTATAAGATAAATTTATATCTTATAAAGCTCTTTCTCTTGCCTCTCTTTGATATGCCAAAAATTAAACCCATTAAAACATGACAAAATAAACCCTTACCTCCCCCCCCCAACACACACACACATACACCTATGTGTTCATTAAAATCCCAGTTTAATAGGGATTTTATTTCTTTGATATCTTAACACTTCTTTGTCATTAGCGTACCTGAGTGCAACTTTGGGGTCATAGCCCCCCCGAAAGCATCATTTACTGTACTGTTAAGTAATAGGCAATCTTTTTTTTTTTTTTTTTTTTAAATCAGGGGACGACACTCTAACAAGGGGTCGTCGATCCAGAATTTTTTTCAAGGTTTCGTGAGAACTGTTCCTGTTTGCGAATTTCAATATCTATTTTTGTAAAAGTCACTCTTTTTTCCTCCTTAAAATAATGGACAAAATGAATTGAAATAGACGTTAAAGGGTCATTGTGGAGGGTTTTCTTTTTATCCATTCTACTCTTGTGAAGAGATGCCGTTTGAATCCAATATAATTGGGCGATCCCGTGTCGAAATTTTGGACACCTCACCGAGGGACCTCTTTTTGAGTGACCCTGGGCGGTCGTCCAGCTTCTAGCGATACAAAGGGAGCGACACCTGTCTTCCCGAACCGATGACAGGGGTGAGCTGCGAGAGTCGTCCAAACTCCCCCCCAAACACACCCTTTGTGTACACATACGACTGGGGTATTTCGCGCACTCCGTAAAGAGTGTTTGAAGAGAGATGTTATTCCCCCTCCCGAGAAGTGTCAACACAAATATTACGGTGTTTTCCTTTTTACCTTCCCACCGAGTGTGTGTGTGTGTTGTGTTGTAATAAGTAACCGAGCAGCCATGCTGTGCCATGCAGCCTCGGCGCCAGGAAGTCTGCTTCCCAGCTGGCCGACCTCAAAGCACGACCTCTGGCGGTTGGGTTGTTGTTTTTTTAGTATTTTTTTCTCTATCTGGATAGCAGAAGCACGTGACAAGTGTTTTTGTGGCAGCGGAGACAATGCGGCCTTCCCAAGGTTGACGGGATTCGAACGGAATGCGGTGGTTTCGAGATCTCGAGGGGCACTCGGAAGATTTTCGGACAAAGGTCATTCAAATCACAGACAATCCTGTACTATAACACCAAGTCTACTTTTCAACCAGTGGAGGAATCCAAAAAAGTTTCATTACAGTGGTTTCGTGATGGGGGGAAAAAGGGGTGAGAATTTCTCACCCTTTCCCTAAAACTGAGTGAGATTTAAAAAAAAATAAATGAGAATTATTGACTATAGATGGGAGTTGGGTCAATACCCAGTGGGCAAGGTATATATAAATGGGTACTTATTCTTGCCGCGGGTAAACATTCAAAATGAGGGTATATATGAATTTTTGTTATTTTTATTGCCTATAACGGGTCCTCCTAGTCTGTAAGTCAGGCCTACTTACATGCAAAGAAAACTGCGAGAATTTTGCGTATATAACCTCTTTATGAAAAATGGAAGCATGCCCGACATTTTTTTTTTTTTTTTTTTTAAGTGCCCAAATCTTCCGAAATGCGAGAATTTTGCGCAGAATGAAACCGATTGGTAGGGTGCGCGAATTTCTCGCAGTCATAATTTTTGAATGCGAGAAAAAGGGAAAAAATGAGAGATTCTCGCGCTGTAGTGAAAACACTGGTTAGAATAAGATGGGCCCATCTATTCTATCAAGATTTTTCCTTTTCTCTTGAAAAAAAAACTCACACGCACACATACAGTAAAGCACCGTTTATCATCTATACGACGCGACATTTAAATGGATACACCGTTTTCTACAAGTCCCAACTCATGCATTGGAAGGCAAAAGGGCTTCCTCTATAAGACGCGCACTCACCATCGGTTATGCGTCGTTTTTCGCCTTCCTTAAATTTTGAAAGTCTCCATCATTGTTTTCCCGCTGTTTGGGAAGAAATCTAGAGAGGTCTCACGAAGGATGACACCTTCCTTTAAATTCGCAATCGATTCGAAAACTTGTTAAAAACAAAACATTTCATGAGCTTCATTCAACCCCTAGTCCTGTATTGAATAACTAAAGACAATGAGGCGCTTATGAAAGATTGTTTTTTCTCTTCTTTTCCAATTCAATGTCTATTATGAATATAAACAACTTTTACGATAAGCGTTTTTAAAGATCAGTTATCGTTTTCACAGTGTATTAGTACCCCCTCACCCCAAAAAATATATATGTATATATATAGTTACATAAATTAACATTAGTAGCGTTAAACCTGTAATGTAATATAAGTTGTTTTATAAATATTTTAGCTATAGGTCTTTTCATTTATACGTCGTTTTAGATCGGTCCCCCTTGGAATGTAGGGAAAAACGACACACCGGAGAAAACGCCCCTCAGGATTATCATTTTCATCGGCGGATATAAATATCATCAGGATTATAAATTTCCAAAGGGGGGTCGGGCATGGGGGCACGTGCACTCTCGTCCCAAATCAAATTTAGACTATGAAAGATTGACTTTTTTTGCAAATTGAAATGCATTTACAAGAAGAAAAAAAATGCCCCCCCCGTGCAAAATGTTTTGATGGCCCTCCCCTCATTAAACTTATTTTGATTTCTTTTAAACGGGGCTCTTGTATTTGAAAAGTTGGGAGGGGGGCGATCCAGCAACCACCTGCCCCCTATGTGGATTCAGAGTCAATGAATGGGAAGATGTTATGTAATTTGATTTAGGGTCCAAATTTCCGTATTTCAGTTTAAAGTGCACGAGTGTAATATATCCAGTGTCTGCTTCGCTTTCCACCATTGCAAAAACGCGAATGCCACATTTTTCGTTCTGTGTCCATCGCTGTATCGTGGATCGCGACTCCCCAATTTCGACGGAAAAATATTTCAGTCCTCATGCGTGGTAACACTTTCCTCGTAACGATCGTATCTTCACTTACATATCAGTTTATGCGTATTTTTACACAAAGTTTTTAATTTATTTTAGACAGTAAAATTCTTCTTATTATTTTAAATATTTAGATTATTGAAAGTATTTGGATAGGCTTTAATAATACTGATTTTACTTAATCTTGTTACGAATTTTCGGGGCAACCCGCTGTTCTAGGATTTAAAATAATTCAAAATTCGTATTCTACGTTTCAAATAGCTCGATTTTGCTTTTTGTTGCTTCAAAATCGGTGAGCTAGAACGCAGGATATGGAGTTTTATGTTTCTCCGCAACTGATAAAATGAACTGTAGCGATTCACTAGGATCGGCACCGTCGGGTGTGGGGAACTAATACTCTCTGCGCTTTTTGGAATTTTTCATTTTGTGCTAAAAGTTTTTCTGCACCTTGGAGAAATAAATCGGGATAGTTTCATTCGGAAAAAATAAATGTTGGCGAAATTCGAATTGTTTTCTTTTGCCGGAATCCGTGGCGGATCCAGAAAGAATTCTGGAAGGGGCACACGTTTTTTTTTGGCTAGTTGCCGATTCATTGGAGTTTTCAAAAATAAGTCAATTATCTAAAGTATGAACTTGATTCGTCTTCGAGTGCCTCGTGCCCTTCTGGATCAGACACTGGCCTGAAAGAGCGCACCTTCTGCGCTTGAAACAGGGGGGGGACCCGATTTTTTTGGGGGGAAAATAACCGTCAAAATTTCCAAAAGTCACTGTGTCGTTGGCATTTAATCCACTTTTTTTGAGTTTATTTAAATAAACGGAAGTGATCGAGAAATTCCCTTATTTCTGTTTCATTTAACTGGTTTATATTAATGCAATACAGCAACACTTTGTTGTTGAAAAGTCATTTTACACATAGTTATTGAACTATGAGATATCCTAAAAATTTATTTTATTCGAGCATTTCACCGATTTTCCCAGGGAAAGAAAAAAAAAAAAAAAATTCAACCCATTTCAATATTGGAGGGGCGAGTACCCATACACGTGATCGTGATTCAAAGTCTGTACAACTTACGTCAATGCTTTATTCTGTACATTAAAATGGATCCGTTATTCGCTCTACTCAACAGGGTTCGAGTGGGTGTCCTGTAGAAGCCTCCCCGTAGTCAAGCTCAGACCCGAGATTTCAAGCGCTCTTTCGCCGAAATGGTCCCTACGCAAATAGGAATCCATTCTCTATGCGCCTTCCATCGGAAAGCGATCAAGATTTCAAGTCTTTAAAAGATGGGAGTCGAGACAAAATCCTTACACAACCCGAATTCAATACTGAGAGCCATGGGCGCCGGCAGAATATTTCCCAGGGGGGGGGGCAAAGACTACTTCAACGTATGGTTACCATGTTGGAAAGAGCAAAAAAGCAAGGGAAAACACTGCATACAACCCCCCCCCCCTTGCCCTATACTGCCGGCGCCCATGCTGAGAGCACGAACAGACTTGTGGTAAAATGAACCAGTCATTCGTACTTGGGTTTTCCACTTGGATTAGAGCTCAGAGAGCAGAAATTGATTAGAGAGCGCTTCCCCATTCAAAGCCCGTTGGAAATCTCAGGCAAGGATGAACCCTGTGACTTGCGCAAAGAGTCTAGACTACTTCTACTTTATCGCCCGATTGGGCGATGGGTAAGTGTGAACTACAAGCGAAAAACTGTCGACCTAATGCATTACAAATCCTCTTGGCAAAATAAATAAATAAAATAAAGTCACAAAATAAATAAATAAAATAAGATTGCCGAAACTTAGTGGATGTGGATACATTAGAATATTCTTCCTTTTAAAAAGTAAAGTTAAAAAAAAAACCCTCTTTTGTGAAATGTTATTGCAGGGTCTTTGGGGTTGCACCTATATGCAGCTTATACCAGTTTTTTTTTTTTTTAAATAACGTTTATACCAGTTAACTGTATGTAAAATTGCAGCTTTTATTAAGCTATGTACCAGTTTTTCTTAAAAATTGAACGATGAAAACTGAAATGAGCGCGTGCGCCAGAAATGTTCCATAGAAAACTAAGAAGAGTTGGATGCGCAAAAGTTAGGAGCGTAAGATTTTGCCACGAGTGAGATGCTGGGACAAGTTGGGGTTACCAAAGTGCTTTCTCTTTTATATCTAATCTACGGTTCTACTTTCTCCCAAAATGTTTCATTTGTTAAGAAAATAACTCGCAGTTTCAATGTTGACAGCTACCAGCAAGTCCTACTCAGAATTCAGAAGATCGATTTTATCTGTGTTTCAAGCGCAGACTTCCGATATTTTAGAAACAATAATTCTAAATGGGGAGGCGGAGATAACAGCGGAACAAAAAGTACGAAAATACCTATTAACTACTGAAATTTCGTAAAATCACTGAAAAGTAACTGTTTTTTTTCAGTTCTTTCCGAGTCAAATTTTTCATGAAAAATGAGGACAGTCACTGATTATGGTTACCCTGGCTTGAACGCCCTCTTTTCCCCACTTTGGTATCACGATTTTGGTTAACAATTATAAACGAGTCTAACTGGCTCCGCGTAGTGGCGACATCTACAGGGCCAATGAACTACTAACGGCGATCCAACAAGGTGTTTCTGTCATGAGTGCCCCTTATAGGGTAGCTCGAGCTCCACCGACAAAATGAGCTTTTTTAATCCCACTAAAAATTGATATTATTCTGGTCATCTTGCGGTCCCCACCTACCCATGCAAGAGCCTTCCAGAAGTGACGCGTTGAGGCCTCGGATAACAAGTCCTCGGTCTGCTGCTTTTAAAAATGGAGCACGAATTCTCGATTCCTTTCTTAACTAAACATACTTTTTATTTTCACGCTCATTCAGAATAGTTTTTTGAATTCTGACTGCAACACCCTTAAAATTTTAACCGAAACAAATTTTGAAATAAAACATTTATTTTGTGAATTTAAGACAACAAAGCGCAATGGATTTTGAAAAAAAATAAAAAGGGCTCCGGCGAGTTGTTGTGTTAGGCATTTGTCAAAACGATAAGATTTTTTATGCTTTATTTAATATTTTATACTTTTCATAAGCTTCCAATTTTTTAGTTGTCTGTAGTCGTTTGTACAGACACATATACGCGCGCACAAAAAAAAAAAAAAAAAAAAAAAAATTCTGCAAGTAAATGTCCACCAACTTTAGACGCTGGCAGGGAAAAAAATGATTCGAGTCCATAATTTTTTTTTTAAACGAAGCAAAAGGCACATCAATTTAAACGGGCAATTTTAAATTCTACTACAATAAATAAAATTTAAAATAAATAATAGCTTTTGTTATTTAAGATAAATATTAAAAAATACAATTAGTTATCTAGTCCACAATGAGTGAAGATTTCCTAATAATTAAAAACAAAAATCTTGTAGAGTCCCTTAAAAAGTTCTCTGTGAAGGCGTCTAGCCCTCGTGTAGCTTTGGCATTGCCCCCTCCCTACCTTAGAAACAATTACGAAATAGAATAATTTTAAATTAGAATCAGAGAGGGCAGCACTACATACTGTTTCCGTTCGATGATTGAAATCAACGTTTTTATAGTTGCCTCCTCTTATTTTTTTCATGAACACTTTCCAACAAGATTCAAGTTATAATTTCGGTTCGCCTGTCTCTTCGTCCGTGCTCTCAACTCCCGTAAATAGGCATCGATTGCTATAAAATTTATAATGTTATACCTATGTACTGCGCCATTACCACGTCCTCTATTGAAAACGGTGTTATGTGGTATAGTTTTTTTTTTACAAAAGTACTCGAAAGAATTCTAATATATTACTTTCTATGGCCAGTCATTCTTTAACCTTTTACAGGCCAATGTTCCCAACCGGGAACATTCAATATAAAATATATTGAAAAATTAAATTTTATCAATACCGTCTTGAAAAAATGAGCAAACATAGTTAAAAGCTGACTTTATTTTTTGAAATAAAATTGGCATTTCTATCTTAAGTGGGAAACTAGATTAAAAAAAATCATAAAAGTAGCCATTTTCATAAATCTTTACAGATCTATCTCGATACCCCCCCCTTCAAACTTAATTCATATTTTAATTTAAATTTAAAAATAAATCTTTCACTTATTCTTAATATTTCTTTTATTATTTAAACTACCCACAAAAGTATCGTCAAACTAGAAGTCAGAAATGACCCGTGTTCCTAATTGGGAACTCTGTGAAAATTGGGGGGGGGCACAATTTCCCCCCCATTTAGAGGACTGATATCCCTTAAATAACGCATTAGAACGCAAAATAACTAATTTAAAATAGGCCTGGACCTGAATTCGATCTTTAAAAGGTTGAAGCACATTTTACAGAGGCACCCAAAGAATTTGAATATATTATGCTCTATGGCCAGTCATTGTTTAAAGCGCATTTTTTGAGATATTTGGCTATTTCAAAGAAAACTAAATTCTTATATGTTATTAAGGATTACAAAATATTACTGTAAACAGTGGCTGTATCCCTTAGAGTTCTTTTACAGGAGCATTCGGAAGAATTTTAATGTGTGACGGTCTACAGCAGTGGAGTGGCATTCATTCCAAACACCATTCAATAAGTATGTATACGATGACTTTTTTTACAGGATGTCAATGAACATTTCAATTTCTTTAACAGGGCCTGGCAAAATGACATTGTCAGGGATAAACTATTGGTTTGAAATGATCCCCAAAATCTAGCCGAATGGGGCAGCGATGCATCGTGAAATGGGCCGCAAGAAAGGCTTGTGTTGGAAAGTGATTTAATAATGTACGTGCTTGGCATGACGGACCTTTCTTGTCGAGTTTTCATGAAAGCGCACATTTATTGTTTCTATTATTTTGTGCTCCCCAGGCAACAAAATTCAAAATCCCCCATTTTGCGGTTTCTTTTTTAACGCTTTCCAAGAAGGTTGGAAAGTGCTTATGATTTCGGGTTGTCTGGCAGCCTGTCCGTTCATGCTCAAGCTACCATCCATAAATGCATAAATTTCTATAAAATTTATTTACGTTACTCCTATGTACTAGGGATGAGATTCACACACACAAAAAAAATAGTCTGAAACAATGTGCTAACAACTTTCGAGCAAGAATACTTATGAATTTCTAATTCAAGAAATATTGTAATTGTTACTAATATTAAATCTATCTTACTGATATACAATTTTGCCTTAATAATATCAAAAAATTCAAAAAACTCAATTTTACTTAAATGGAAAAAGTCTGAAGAATCTCATCCCTGATTCCCAAGCTACGTACCTACCCTATTCAAAATGGTGAATGTAACATTCATAGTTCTTTTACAGGAACACTTAAAAGAAGTCCAATATATTACGTCCACGAGTCATCCTTCTTGAATGCATATTTGAGATTATTTAAAACAAACCAAAATGAATACAAGTTACTATGGATCCCATAATAATGCTCTCCGTCGAAAACAGTTCTACAAGAGCACTGAAAAGAATTCCGATACAGGACAATGGGAAATTTTGAAATATTAATCCATATCAAGATTCATATAATAAGTATCTAAACGTTTATGACAGTGGACCCTTCAGTTAAAAGACGGAGTCGTCATTAGTGTGAGATCCAGAAACGACTGATGATGGGTATGTGTAACCGAAATATATATCGTCTATGGGGGAATAAGGTATTCCCAAATAAAAAATTTAACTGACGGAGTCGTTGTTTTAAGTTTGGTTGACAGGATGTCACAAAATGACATTGACCGTGATAAATACATTTTTAAAAGACTATCTCCGAAATCTCGATTGATTGGACACTCCATCCTGAAATTTGTCGCAAAAAATAGTGTTCTATCTAGTGCTTATAATGGATGCGTTTGGCCTGATTTAAAAAAAAAAATTAACGTACGGTAACAGAATGGTCCTATCTGACATCTTTCTTTGAGGGTGTTTCTTTTCCAATGGGATCGTTGTCACAGGACTTTGGAACAGCTTTCAAAACAAGCCCATGATGTTAAACACTTGAGAAAAAAATAAAATAAAATAAAGCTTCTTCACCCGATGTACTCTAGACTGATACCAACAGCCAACCTGTATGCTTATGCTGCCACTTTGAGAAAAAATTCATAAGCACTAAAATGTTCCGAAGTGTTATGTGTTTAGGGAACTATTACGAAATTCTGCAGGTTTATAACTTTTCCTCCTCCAGTGTTTCGTCACTCTTATTGTCAGGTTCATTGTTTGTAACAGTCCCATCTTGCCAAGAGACATTCTCAATTTTTCCGAGTCTGTAGTGCAATGGAGTTCTTGACAAAACTCTTCAAAAGTGGCGTCGTTGACAGTGTACAGATTGGGTTAAGCCTTGGCGAATAATTTTTTTTTTTTTTTCCCAGCCAGTGATTCTTAAAAGTTCCATAAAAATTTTACTGAACACTTGTTTCGAATGGAAACCAATACTGTTTGAGAATGACCCTAATAGGACATTATTGATTGGATGGGAACAGTTCTAAATTCAGAGGCTTTTCGGTGCCCGGGTACAACTTGAGATTTTGTGGCCCCTTGCTATTGGCCAAAATGCACACTGGGGCACCCCTTGGGAGGACGTGCTTCGACAGTGACAAAAACAAATGAGAGTTGGGTCGGGGGACAGCGAGTCCGATCTCGATGGGCCAGCACTTTTTCGCATCCCGCCAGTGATGAACCCGAAGGAAGAGGGTAAACACAATACTTTGGAAAGGGAGCAAGCTAAATTCACAAATGAGCAAGGTGACCACTCATCCTCGAAATTCGAGGACAGTCCCCAAATATACATCTTTTTTTTCATTCTGTCCCCAAAAATACTTTGTCCTCAAATGTTCCCAAATTTAAAGATTTGTACTTTTTTTCCCTGAAAGTTTCCGTTTAGTTTATTTCTTTCAAAGAAAACTGAAGAAAAATAATCCAACTAAAAGCACCATCCACTCGGAGAAACAATGAAATTCGATCTCTGAAATGTTTGTTGTCATTGTGTGTGTAGCGTATACAGACTTTCAATAAAGTACCTGACTGTGAGCCCAATTTCCCATTTCAGTTTTTCTAATGATTCATCACTTTTCATGAAGAATCGTGCTTTCAATATGAAATGGACATGCGAAATTTTTCTTGCACTCGAATACTCTTTTTAGAGGGTGTACAAAGTTTCATGAAAAAGTATCACAAAATGATCCAATGTAAAAAGCAATGTGTTCTGAAAAATACAAATACTCAAGAGAAATTTTGAATAAATTGCAATATTTCAACAGGATGTTCCTTTCATACTTCTGGTTTAAATAAATATGTATACATGAATGAAATACTTCCATTCATTTATTAGAAATAAGAATACACAATGGATATAAAGAGCTATTAGAGTTCATTTTTAAGTATCCAAGTCAGTCAAGATTTAAAGATATGGGTATACATGGTAATAGGTTGTGTCCTCGAATAAGTCCCCAAAAATATTTTCGAGTGTCCCCAAATTTTCCTTGGATTCGAGGACAATGCTTGATTGGTCCCCAAAATACTGTTTGGAAATAGGGTCGCCTTACAAATGAGTGATATATAACTCTGCTGCTGACATCTGGCAGTAATAAGTGCAACTCATTCCAATGAATACGGGTGATCTGTGGAGTTCTGTTAGCAATTTGTTAAAGTAATAATAAGTTACATACGCTAGCAAGTTTCTTGTTTTTACAAGTATTTGTGCCCGTGGCAGACAAAAGAGAAGATATGATTATTTACGATGAATGTGCTGACGCGTTGTCTGACGTTCCAATCGACTTTGCTGATTGTGATGAAGATATTGCAGCTCCAAAAAATGGAAGTGAACGGAATCTTCAGAAGATAGTGAAATACTTACGAGAAAAATTCTGCCAGCGGTAGGGTTACCATCCGATTCGGATGAATCAGGTGAAGAAGACAACGTACCGTGGTCAGTCTCAGATTTACCGAGGACCCATCATGAATTTGAAGGGTCTTCGGGTCCAAAGATATTTCCCAAAGGTACACAGAGCGTCGAGGATATCATAGAATTATTTATTGGGAACAATTTCTTTGAATATGTTAGCAGGGAAACGAAGAAATATTAAATTGCAAAAGAAGGAAACTAGCTTAAAAAAAAAAAGCAAAATTTGTCCGTGTTACGGCAGCTGAACTTAGAAAATGCTTTGCGCTTGCTATCCTTATGGGTACTGTAAAAAAAGCAAGAATAGATGATTATGGGTCAACGAATCCATTGATAGAAACCTCCACATTTTGGAAAACAATGTCCCATGACAGATTTAGACAAATATTATCGTATTTACATTTTTCTGACAACAAAAATAACTGGATAATGCTGACCGATCTTTCAAAGTGCAACCCGTAATTGATTATTTTTCCAAAAAGTTTGAAAAAATTTTAACATCAGTCAAAACATCTCAATGGAAGAAGGAATGATACCATGGTGCAGACAATCAAATTTTTAAGTTTACAATCCATTGAAAATTACTAAGTATGACATACTCATTCGAATGCTATGTGATTCCAATAGAGGATATATTTCCTCATACAAAATATATTCCACCATTGGACAGCCTTTAGCAAAAACAGTGATGGAACTATTGACACATTCTTATGGAAAGTGGATCACTTACACATAGACAATTACTAATACGGTGTACAACTTGCGGAGAAAATTTGAGTTTGGTGGAACAAAAAATGAGCATGCCTAGGGTGCCATCCACTTTAGAGGCGGTCCTGGGAGGGAGCTGCGTGCGTGCTTTTTACCTTTTAACTCCAATCAAAAGTTTAATATTTTTTTTAGTGAATAACCCCCCCCCCCCCAAAAAAAAAAGAAAATCAACTGGGTAGGGTTTCATTATGATATATCCCTCAGTAGATGCTTGTAGAGATGTCACACTATCAGCACTATTCCCATACAGCCCATAGAAAATGATCTAAATCACAGATGGATTGCATTCACAATCCAAAGGAAAAGATACTGTTGAAATCTCCCACTGACCTAACAGATAAGACATCTCGCCACACCCCCAATCTTGTGCACTCACGGATATAAATGAAGAGAAGGAAGGCCTGCCTCAATAACACCAAAATGCAATGGGTGGAACACTGACGGGTAGGCACAACAGAAAACTGAATGCTTTATGCAGATGTAAAAAAAAATCTTATTCGAATGCAAGCCCACTAACCTATAAAAACGAAAAACAAATAAGACTAGAAGCAAAAGAACATAACGTGGTAGTCTTTTTTGTGGAAAAACTTTTTAAAAAACATCTTAGCCAATTCCTCCAAAGTGGCATGGAAGTCCTACAAAACAAAATAACCCGACTGTTCAACCCTAAAACTCATTTCTTAATTTCTACACTATTTAAATATTAGCCACTTACCTTTCCTGTGGGAAAAAGGCAAACCAATACAGACTGCCTCCAAAACAAATAAAGATCCTCAGAAGCACCATCACACAGGCCATCCAGCTTGGGATATTGGGAAGTTCCACTCTTTGTTGTTGTTGTAATTGGAACATTGATTTTCAGACTTGTGTGCTTGGTTTCAAGAACCGCTTATAAATCCTCATCCAATAAAATGGACAACAGGACAGTTTTGACTAGCACAGTGAAAGGAAATTGGAACAGCCAGGGGATAGAGTGGGAATCGAACCCATGACTGTATGCTTAGCATAGAGGAAGATGGGCTCTTAACCTCCAAGACACAGGTACCCCTCCCATTCTTAAAATTTTTTTTTGAATGGCCGGCCTCTGTCTCTGGAGGTATTGGCCACTACCAAAGCCAGAGTTGTTGTTCTCTTTATTATGGGAGCATCTAGTAGGTGGACCAATGCTGCCCCCTATGAAGAGACACAAATAATGACAGTTAAGCCCAGCTGGGGATCAAACCCAGACTGGCAGTACGGTGCATTACCCACCATACAGTCTGGTCAGCAAATTCCTAAATAATGAAACACAACTTACACACTTCAGATAAACAGTCCTTGTATTCGTAAACTCCTCCACTTGTGCCACTCGTTTTCATACAAAAACTAAAACAGGTGTGATGAGGGGTCCCAGTTTTTTTTTAGTTTAAGAATGCCTTCATTTTGTTGTTGTTGTTGTGAACATGTACATCGGATTTGTGTGCTTGGTTCGAAGGCCTGCTTATAAATCCTCATCAGGACGACACAAGAGGGGTGCCCTCAGTGTGGGTCTTTCTAAGGGGTCCTAACCCATATTGATGCCAAGTTTCGAAGAACACCACAGAAAACTCCGAACGGTTAGGTTAACGGATGCGCAATGGGACCCGAACCCGGGACCTTCACACTTTGGCCTACTACCATTTTCAGTGACATAACCAGTGTGTCATGGTGAGGCAACATCCCACTGGGTCAAGTTAAAATTTTTTGTGGAGCTGAGGTTTAGTACTTGAGAATAAAAGGCTAGAAAAAATGAATAACGTTTTCAACAGATAGCAAAAATGCCAACCCAAAATAGGGACACTAGGCATAAATAGGTAAGGCCAATTGGGTGCAGCTAGTCAAAAAAAAAAAAATAAATAATAATAATAATAAATAAATAAAAATAAAATAAATCTGAAATTGTTCCATATTTTATTGATGCACTCGGCTGGAAGAATTTCAGTTTTTAAAAAATCTATTCCACCATTCTGCCCTATAGAGGAAAATGATCACTAAGTGCTCCTACAGATTCCTGTTCGCATCCTTTTGTGGCTGAAAATAGCATCCATTGTTGTTTGGCCCCTAGTGGTGAAATGTTCTGGATTAGTGTGTATTGGAAAATCTAAAGTATCCATTTCATTATGAAATCGGATCCTGTATTGGGATTGAATTCTACGTTAAAATCTCCTACTCAAACAGTCTTACAATCATCTTCCTTCAGTAACATTTCAAATAGAGCGTCTCATTTATCTTCGTAAGAAATTCAAGGGCTAGCATATGTAAGTGCAAACCTCACTTTATCTTTAATATAGGCAATGACCCTTTGAACACCATTGATCTCTCACATGTAGGCACAGGTCAAGTGTTTCATATTCTTTTTATAAAGTTTTTCTTTATTACAATCCTAACTCCAGATGGCTTTCTGTTTTGGAAACCCCTGTTTATCCGTTCGACCCAAGTGAACCCTGGTATTTGAAAATCATCTGAAGGGATAGTTCATGTTTCTGTTAGCAACATGGTAGAAAACATGAATCCAACAGAAAAGTGACCATGGCGTGCCACGTAGACAAAAATCCCATGCTTGAAAGAAATAGCACCCGAATGCTAAAAATATTGACTGAGACAGGAGCCAGTCGATTCAGTTTTCCATTGTTTATTCACATATCACCTACGCAGCAAAACTAAAGTCATTCTTAACCCATTTGTGCCCGGATATTTTTGTGATTTTCTTTGATTTTTGCTCATACCAGCATTAATAGATTCATTTCTGATCTCAATTTCTCGAGCAAGGGATGATTTCTTTTAAAATCATTATGTACAAAAATTGAAATGTCAAAATCCTACGGGGTCATGTTAAAATATTTCTTGGAGTTCAGGTTCAATACTCGCGAATAAAGGCTAGGAAAAATAAATAATGTTTTCAACAGATAGCGAAAATGTCTTAAAGGGGGACACTAGGCACAAATGGGTTAAACTGGAGAGAAACTAAGCCCACTCATCGCACTTGTTCCAATTTTTCTAAGAATATGAATGGGCATGAATTTACATAAAGAAGGAAGGATAGGTATCATAATAGTAAGACAATGGTTTCCAATGATCTTGTACCAGAGGGTGCTTTTTTTTCTGGTGGGAGGATAAAAGCATATATACACGAGCATTTGTATTCTATGATCTGCAGATACAAAAAGAAAACATCTAGCAAAAAACTAATTCTTATTGTATCAATGAAATTTCGGTACATTTTATTTTCATCCACTTTAAATAACTTACTTTAAACTATTCTATTTCTTATATGACAGTTTCTTTTTATGGTAACAGAACCCACTGTTGCTACTTAGATTATTCAATTCAATTTAAAGAAACTGACCTCATTTTCAGAGGGCCTATTTGTAAATGCTTACCCAGTGCCAGTAGTTTTATTTTAAATACTCTTAAACCCTCAGATTTCAAACCAAAAACGGTTGACCATCGCTCTTTAAGTTGAATGAATGCAGCAAGTTAGAAAGCTTTATACTATATAGCTTTATATAATATTATAGCTATAAAGCTTTATATTATATAGCTATATACTATATAGCTTTATAGCAGTTTATCCTTTTCACCAAATACATGACACACAGATTAATACAAATACACATACTAAAGTCATTGGTAAGACATCCTACCCATGTATTTGGATTCATTCCTATGGCAAATGTTTGGTGAATAAGGTCTTAATCAACCCAGAAAGGAGACAGTTGATTCAGTTTTCGATAGTTTGTTCACATTTCCTCAGATGACATTCGGGTAAATACACGAATCATTGTAAAGGTAAACAGGTAACTTCTAGCAAGTTAAAATTTTTGTTGCCATTTTCGGATAGTAATTTAAATGTTATTAGAGTTGGTGGACGACTTAGAAATTCTGATCTACCTTTTGAAGTGAAATACCCTATAGTATTGCCTAAAAATAACATTTTTTCCCAAATTAATAATGCAAGATGTTCACTTAAGAAACTGCAATGTTGTATCACAAACACTCTTACTAAGCAAAACTTCTGGCCAATAGGTGGTAGAAATTTAGCTTACAGTATAGTGCATAATTGTGAGATTTGCACTCGGTATAATCCACAATTTTTAGTAGAAAAACGGATAATCCTACTTTGCCCTTTTTTCGTTACTGGTGTAGACCCTTCTATATTAAAAAGAAATTTCAAAAGGAAGGGACCCCTTCAAAAAAATTTATGTATCCATTTTTGAGTGTTTTGTTACCTATGCAGTACACTTTGAAATTGTCTCAGAATTGACTTCAGACTCTTTTATAGCTGCTCTAAAAAGATTTATGTCACGAAGAGGTAAAATTTCAACTATTTTCACAGATAATGGTCGTAATTTTGTAGGAACAAACTATGAATTAAAGTGCTTATTTAAGCTGATTAACAATCAGATTGTACTTGGGTCATTATTTAAGCTGCGAGAAAATTCAGTGGAACGTCATCTCCCCAAGGTCTCATTTCGGAGTGAAATTGTTCAAATTTTACTTTTTACGTGCAGTAGGTGACTCACGAGGCAATTTTAACCATTTGCAATCAAATTGAAGGGGTTTTGAATGCGTGACCATTAATTCCTATTTCGTCAGACGCAAATGAACTTTTAACTCCTGCTCACTTTTTGATCAGTAGACCCATTTAGGCTATGATTGAACCAAATTTGACAGATTTTTCAGACAATATTCTGTGGTGATGGCAAAGGAGTAACAAAAGCAACGCTACATGTCTGGCTTAGATGGCACAGAGATCATCTGCAACAGAAAAATAAATGGTACTTTAAAAAGGACAATGTCAGCATAGGTACAATGGTAGAAGTGGAATTAATATGCCTCTTAACTCCTGGATGCCAGGACGAATTCAAAAGGTTTTATGGAAAAGATAACACTGTTTGTGTCTGTCTTGTAAGGATAGCAACAGGAACTTATAAACGCCCAATTACTAAACTGGCTGTGTCACCCATTGATACTTAAAAAATTTCTTCAACTATCTTACTTTAAAAATTTTGTTACGATGATATTGTATTTTACATTAAATGCGTGTTTTATTTATACTTTGTAATTTTATGTGTACCCAGATGCTTCATTGGAATTATTATTTGTGTCATATTTGTAGTTTCAGGAGTGCAATGTCTAACCTTGCACGGTTGGACGGTATGTTAATGCCTGCACACAGCTTGGTGAATTTTTCATTGAATTTGTGTAACCATTCTTTGCCAAGCTCTCCAATTTTACTGCGCGATTCTCCCCCTCGCACTGCTTTTTGCAATTTCCTCGATCACACTTTCAAATGCATTAAAATATGTATATATGTAAAATAAACAAGTAATATCAATACAGTCTAGCTTATTCACCGACCCGCACATGAACAGTTAGGAATGTTTGAATACCCAGAATGGTTATTAAAAAACTTCAAAAACCCAGAAATTCGTGGTAGACCTGAAAACAATTAGGCCCGACTTATTACATAAAACGGTCAAGAAAGCTGGTGTTAAAGATAAATTTACCAAGCACGAAATTGTACGCACACACATTTTTACAAGCCGTAAAGACCATTCCTTCATCAGCAGTGTTTAACACAAATTTTCTTCATAAACTTTAAATTGATATTTGAGGTGTTTAGCTCCAAAACTGACAATTTATACCAAACATTTTTTCAAGAAACAAAAAAAGCTTTCCATTTGAAGACAGTTTTGAATTGAAACTCCCCCTTAGGAAATGTTTTCTACTGGATTGGATCCATCGGGCTTTGCAGGGGTGATCACAATCTTTTGAAAAATGGCAAAAAAAAATGGATTGAACACGTTTTGGAACAACACACCTTATTTCGTGTCACAGTGAGCCACTCTAAAAACAAAAGTTTACAAAGTTCCAAATGAGTTTATTAAAAAGAAAAATACCCAGCATATACATGTTTACACAGCTTATTTCATGTCACAGTGAGCCACTCCAAAAACAAAAGCTTACAAAGTTCCAAATTCGTTTATTAAAAAGAAAAATACCCAGCATGTACATGTTTAATCCTTTAGATCATGCAGATTGACTGTTTTGACATCATGAATACCATCCTTATCGACAATCTTCACGTTAAAACTGGGTATGTTGACGAGGAAACGCGTGTTCACTTCTTTCAAGCACTTGTGTAGAAGTGTAACAGCTTCATCTTTACTTAAACCTGGAATAGAACATTTTTTCTGTTCAAAATAGAAATGACAAGTTTGCATTTTCACTGAATTACAAAACGGCTGGACTTAATAGACACCCAATTTGAGAGAGGGAGTCATATTTATTATCTTATAAAACAGTGAGAAGGGCAGGGTCATTAAAAAAAACCCATCTGTTAAAGACAAACTGCACTCATGACAATTAAAGAAAACCTCTATAGAGATTTGAAGTCAGTCATTACGTACAGTGAAAAACATTCTTTTGTCTTGAATAATGTATGTGAAAACATTCACTCATATTGTCAATGGTGTCAGGTTTTATGGATTTGATTTCTTGTTTAAATTGATACTTTTAGGAAACTCGGTTCAGTTACAGAAATATTGACATTTTCCCATTTTGATTCAAAAATCCCGGGCAATAGTTAAAAACAAACAATGCAAAGTTATTGTATACTATAGGATTCAATTTTTATGTAGAACAAGGATACCCAAGCTTTCGCCCATTATGGGACAATTTCTTTACAGATGAGTTTAGGTAGGCCATACCACTTCAAATGCCTTAGGTTCTACAGGTAGCGTTGGAAACGATGAATGCGGGCACAGGCTTTAGTTTAAGGGAGGAAAAGTAGTATTGTGTGAACATGAGAGTAAAATGGTTGTTCCGAAGAAAAGGATTATAGGATTCATGTTTAACACTTTCCAACAAGGTTGAAAAGTGTTTATGATTTTGGTTTGCTTGTCTGCCCACCCGTGGTCTAACTCCCGTAAACAGGCATCGATTTCCACGAAATTTATATAGGTTATTCTTATCGACTGTACCCTATTGAAAAGGGTCTATGCAGCATGGATAGTTTTTCTACAGGAACACTCAAAATATTCCTAATATATTGCACTCAATGAAAGTTATTCTTTAAAGTGTCTAATTCTTCTATGTAGCTATGCTGATCCCTGACAAAACATTTCTGATATTACTGCATAAAGAGTATAGAATGAAACACTAAAAGCCCAATAGCATCTACACCGTTGGTACAATCTGCTTGCAATTTTTCATAAATATGTATAAAAATATAGAAAATAATCTGCGCTCTTTTAAAAGTCTGAAAATTCCCTCATTTTAAAGCAATTTTTTGCTATTTTCAGCTCCATTTTATTTCAGAGGGTAAAAAGAGAATCATTTGAATGACAAAATTAACTATTACAAGTGAGAATGACTTTACATACAGATGTCACAATTATCAAGCTTTTTCCAGATTTATAAGATTCATTTTTTTTTCACATGATTTTCTTGAATGTACCCAGTGAAACGAAATTGTTTCGATGCAAAAAGTTTCTGCACGTTCCCAGAAGAGCATGAAATTCGACGCGTATATATAATAAAAATTGAATACGAATATATAAAGTTGAATTGAAAATGCAATTTGATTAAACATTATATACTAATATACCTATTTTTGCATCACAAGCACTCTCGGCCACGCACATGGTCACCATCAGGTGCCTTCCTGTTGCTTTGCTTCTCGTTCTTTAATACTTTTTTAGCCACACCCACCCACTTTTGTCAATGTACGCATGAGTTGTGCCATTCACTGTAGTGATGTCATTCACTATTGCTATTGCTTCTCTTTACATTGTAACTTATTTTTGTAGTTTGCAATTTTTCGAATATTATCAAAATCAATGGTGAGGGGGGGTGGTTTGAGCTTATCTTGTGAGAGCAGTACCCTGTTTACGAGAGTGTATCGGTAATACTCTCATTTTTTCTTTCTTTAATTTTCCTTCTAGTCGCACCGATATAGCTTCCAGAACTATTGTTTTCCTTCAAATTGAAGATTCATTTTGCACTACCGGCATCTACATATCTTGTTTACTAGTAGCCTCTAGTGAATAAGAGTTTAATTTTACAATACCTTATGTTAGTGGTTTTAAAAAATTTTCCAGAAAACCCACAACTCTAGTATAGGCATAGTGTATCAGATTTATTTAGGGTGGTAAGTGAAAGTGGGTTGAGTTCCCTTAAATTTCATCCACTCTTATTGTAGATGATATGCTACATTTTTGTACAGATCTATTTCACACCTGAGAAACATGATAGTGTGTTCACTTAATGAAAGTCATAACACTCCTGTGGACCCGATGAAGAAAACTGTAGAAAGTTGCAATTTCTAAACGAACTCATTTAAAGCATGAAAACTAAAAATACCGAGGCCCGAATGGGCATCGAAAGGGCAGATCCCGATCGAAATGGCAGTCATCGATCGGGAGAGAGCATTCTTCTCCTCATGGGATCGAAAGAACTGACCCGAAGTGTGGGATATGCAAGGATGTTAACTCCAACATTCGATTTGGGAGCACCCCGGGAGCAGAAAAAATTTCATTTGGGAGCACCTCGGGAGCAGAAAAATTCCATTTGGGAACAGAAAAATTCTATTTGGGAGCAGAAAAATTCCATTTGGGAGCACAAAAAATTTAGCTTCCGCGAGGAAAACTAAGATTTGGGATCAGAATTAACATGATTTTGGAGCATAAAATTGAAGATTCTGTGTTGACTCTACAAAAAAGGGCCGCCTGGGGAGAAATTTCAAAAAGGGCACTTTGGGGTTCCACGAGAATGTACAGGTAGATAACATATCTAGAAACGAGTTTGAAACTATCTGATCCCCAAAAATTTAACATGTAGAGTTGTAATGTGTGTTCTGACTACAATGCATAGTTAGATTTTTTCCAATTTGCCTTAGTTTCCCCCCCCCCCTTCTTTTGGAGAAAATATCCTGTAGAAGTAAGTGTAAGCTAAATAGGAAAAATGATTTGTTGATAATATTTTGCTCTAAACATGACATAAATATGTGAATTAAATCTGTACATAACTAGAAGTTTTTGATTAAAAGTTTTAATCTAAGTAATTTTGAATTTTCTGCTTAATTTTTTTTTCTCAAAATTACGTGATGTAGATGTTTATTACTTATAAGAATAGTACATTCATTGAAGAAGGTTTCAGAAATTTTTAGCCAGACATGATTTGTTAGGCAGTAGGGAAAGGCAGAGGGACTGTTAATTTTTGTTCCTCAATTTTATCACACTATCACTACTGGACCACAATTACTGGATCACATTCATATATGATATTTCACCTATATTGGTACAAACTTTTAAACAGAAAAGGACTGTCAGTGTAAGTGGATTAGGATAGATGTGTTTAGCATGTAATAAAAATAATAAAATTTCATGCAGTGCAGGATGTATAAAATTTAATAATATAAATCATAATTTTATTTAAATTCTTTTGTTCGCAATAATTATTGAATGATTACCAAGTAAAGATTTCTAAAGTTACTGAATATATACCTTTATTACTATTAGACATTATTTGGAATTGCATCAAACAATTCAACTCATCCATCAATTGATAACTATAGAAATTGGGAAAATTGAATTCAGAACACAGAAGATTGCTAGAATAAATGACATAGTCATGCAAATTTTGTATTACATCCAATGATTGGAATGTACTAAACCATATCAAATCACTGAAATATATTTGTTCTTCCTCTTTCACTTCTAATTTAATGTTTGCTCATTCATGAAAAGTGAATATAAGATTTTTAAAAAGCACTATTCTTTAAAATAAATAAAAATAATTACTACATGTAGGTTTTTTTAGTAGGCATAAAATAAATATTTTTTTTTTAACTCACAGAATTGTCCAAAGGTACAGTTTAACATATTTTAAATAATTTATTTTTCATAAAGCTTTATTTTTAATTTTTTGTAACATACTTAAAAAGGTCTCTTTAAAAATTTTCTTTCTTAAACCTTGCTTTAATCTTTTGAAAATGAAAGAAGCATTAATATTTTATTTTAACTATCAAATGTTTTTACTCAGCTTAAAATAATTAAAATAACATCCTTTTGCCAAAAGTACTCAAATTATATATTAAAAAACCTTCTAGAATTATTATTATTATTTTTTTTTTTTAGTTTTTAAAAACTGAAAATAAGCTTAAATTGGTGACAGTTTGTTTTATGAATAACCTAGCTGTTAACTTATGACACAGTTTGCTTTCTTAAGACATCCTTTCCAAGAACTAGTTATCTTTTGCTTTTAATATTTTTTCTTCATTCATTAAAATGTTGAGAATTAAAATAAATTAATAAATAAACAGAATATATATAATATGAATATTTAGAATACCAAATCTTGTCAATAGTCTGATTTACTAAATTCTGCAGTTACTCTAATTTATATAATTAAAACTGTGGCGTAATAAGAGGGGGGGGGGGGCGCCCGGGTGGCAAGATTAAAAAAAAAAAAAAAAGGATGGTAGCCGTCAGGACACTTAAAAATAATATGGTGGAAAACTAAAGGACCACACCGGCCACCACCACGGGAGATGTATTACGCGCAGGCTTTGTATAATCTCCGCGGGTAGTGACCAGGCGCCATAACCCTAGCGCTACCCTGCTAAAGCAAAAGATCATTATTATGCTCCTTTCTTGGCAAAAGTATAATGTCTTTCAATTGCTTTATTCGCAAAACGTCGCAAATCACACGTTTTTTAGATCGATTTCAGTGGATAAAGCCACTGAACATAGTAGACGCCGGAGGTGTTGAAGTGCGGCCGCGCGACTGTCAGTCTGGAGTTTTTGTCGGTTTCATCAAATGTAACGTCAATACACGTTAGAACTCTTTAAAAAGTCACCCAACCAAGGCACCCCCTTAGGAGATATCCCTTGTCTAGGCTTGCCATAACAAACAAGCAAATCCTGCAAAATTTTCGAATCGCAAAACGTCGTTTTGCTATGGCATACTTTCTGTATCATCCTTAATTATGTATGGTTAGTAAATAGCTGTTATACATTATGTACTAAGAAAGCCGATTAAAAAGAGGAAATCGTTTAGGGGGAATTAAAAACTTGCTAGTGCGCAAAACTATTAAAAACATAAAGGGCAATAACTGTATACAGCTGGCGACAAACTCTGAAATAATGATTGCTTGATAATTCGCAACCACTTATTTATCAAACGTAGCTACTTATATTTGAGGATTGACAGATGGAGTCGCAAATTTTTAGATAACTTAAGAAAATTTTGATTTTCCCAACCGTATTTTCTTCCCCCAACTCCTAAGTGAAATGCTCAGGTAGTTCTGCCCGGCCGATCGGGCTCCTCATTGAGTCAGCAAAAACAAAACATACTAGAGAGGCCCCTTTTCGGGTTACTCGGCTCGCGCAAATGCAAAGAAAATGAAAAAGGCAGTTCGATCTGAAAGAAGAGAATATTTGAAAAAGGCATTTGTGGGAAAGATCCGATTTCAGAGACGGTTTTCGTGAAAGGGCCGCTTTCAATCGACCTATTTTTATGATGGAGTTATTGTACTCAATCGTATTTCTGTGAAGGAGCCGTTTTAATTAACGTATTTTCGTGATGGGCCGCAAATGGTATGTAAGAAATAAAAAGTGGTGATTGCTGACTAATAATAATAAAAATGTAAAAGCAGGAGGGCGCATTAAGAAGAGAAATAGGACCGCCGGACACTAAAAAGACGATAAAAGGGCCGCCGGGCGCTGCGCCCTGCAAAATCAATCTACAGTCAACACTTACAATAAATGCATATAAGAAAATCAAAATTTGCAAGCGTGGCAAAAAATTAACAAAGAGTCAAAATGACGTACTCGGCGCAAAAATCGGCTAAAAGCGCAGTTTCGACGCAAGATTTGCGTTTTGGAGCAGCTCGGCGCAATCGGCGCAGAATTAACATCCCTGGATATGAAAGTTTGGAGGGAAGCGAGGGGGAGATGGATTTTAGCCACGGACAGTGCAGGTGCTACAAACCGTGCTGGGAAATTCTTATGAAAATGTTTCGAAAATAATTTGTACATACCCTATATACTGTAAATAAAATTTTATAATCAAAGCCTCAGAGTGAACATGCTACCCCTGTGGCATGACGTCACAGCAGGTTTGCAGAGATATCGAAAATACCGCTACATTGCACTATTCAAAATTAAGGTTTTAATGATTTTGAAATGTTGTGTGAAGTAAGTACTGAAATACTTACGCACAATTACATAAAATTATAATTTTCTAGTTTAAGGAATTTAAACAATGATCCTATATAAAAGATATCTGAATTTTCCGAGTTAACAATTAACACCCAAATACAATTGAAGCAACCTTATTCAAGAAACTGCAATACAAAAAGAGTACAAAAGGTTCTTTACCAGGTTTATAATAACGATCCAGAATACTAAGAATGAAATAAGAGCCATATCCATGGGCAGCAAAGGGCAATTTTGCCATAGTCGCCAGGTAATCGATGTAATGGAGCTCCGAACCACCATTCTTGTCAAATCCAGCCATAAGAAGATTCACAGCATAAGGAGTCTAGGGAAGGAAAAAAAGAATGTAAGACACACACAGTACTGTACTGAAATAAAAAAAAAAAAAATGTACAAGAACATCTGTGCCACTTTCAAAGAACATTACAAATCTTGTTCCTTGTGTACAGATTTTTTTTTTTTTTTTTTTTTTTTTTTTTCCCCTCTGGTATGAATTACTATACTCTTTTTCAACCTAACCTGACAGTGTGTGGAAAGCTGCGAGTGCCGTATTGCACCATTTGTCAAGTATTCAAGCGCGCTTTGGATAGTAAAGCTTTGATGCAGTAAACACTTTTTTTAAAAAATAAAGGCAAAATATTAAATTACCGAGAACGCTAATTTTAGTTTGATTATATAAGCATGCTTTTTCCCCATTTAACGATGAATTTAACCTAAAAAAGGTAGTACATATACGGACAAACTATATTGTAAGGACACCAGGCATAGCCTTACCCGTACTGTCAGGTTAGGTTGAACAAGAGTATCTCTATTCTTTAAAAAAAAAAGTAACAGACACTGCCACCGTTAGGAGTTTGTTTGGCCGTCTCCTCCTAAACCATGGGGATTTGAGTTTCGAATAAGGTGGTCACTGCTTCTTAAAATTTCAAGGAATCCTATAAACTGACTTAAATTTCGAAATTCATTTTAGAAGATATTAATAAAAAACTGAAATAAGCATAATGGTTGCCAGGCTTGGTCATTTTCGCCAACATAAAATCATTCATTCCCTTGCAACAAAGCCATTCCAAGTATGTAGAATAGCGTGAAAGAAACAAATATGAAATAGAATTACAGCAATTTTAGGCCAAATTAAAAAGTATGTGAAAAAATAAAAAGTCAAAGCGTGTTACACAAAGTTGACCATTCTCAAATAAGTTCTCTTAGATAACAGGTGTTTAGAATGACCGATTATTCATTTTTCCAAAACAGAATAACTCATTGCAAGTGATTTAAAAAGTGCCATTTTGGCATCCGGTACGATATGGCAAAAAGATAAATATCCATGCAGGGTGAATCAAAACCGCGTGTTCCAAATGTCAGCACCCAATATCTTAAAAATTAAAAATAATTCATAAATAACCCATTAAAGCAGATTATAGTAAAGCCGGTTAGGTTTAGCTAGGACTTGGGTATATGTATCAGTAGATATATTGGGTGGCATTAACCATGCCATTATACAAGTTATAGTACAGCTTGGATATTTGCTAGCGCGGCGAGATGATATATTTCGTGGTGCTCAATACAGCAAGCTTCAAAGGATTATGTATATGAATATGTGGATAACAGCTTTCCCGGTTGGTAGTGTTACATGAGTAGTAATTGTCGTTTATGAGTATGTGTTAAATAATAAAAAGTCGCCATTAGTGGCAAGCTATTCTAGCTGTTCCGTAGTTTTCATCACAAAGGAAACACATGATGTACTGTTTTCTTACAACTAATTATTAACTATACATATACATACATCACCCAATTATGAAAAATCGTCATCTGTAGCAAATACCCAAGGTGCTCCGAAGGTTCTATATAATTAAAAATAGTGTGAAGTTTAAAATTTTGTGTTCCAAGGAACCTGCAAGAACCAAGCAACGTGTAGCTAGGTAACATTCTATCTGATTCAATCTTTGGGTTTTGTCTGTTGAAATGCCTTTTTTACGAATAAGCC
Source organism: Cheiracanthium punctorium (assembly GCA_038373885.1). NCBI lineage: Eukaryota > Metazoa > Arthropoda > Arachnida > Araneae > Cheiracanthiidae > Cheiracanthium > Cheiracanthium punctorium. Next base: position 38,282 of record JAWZYV010014675.1, on the reverse strand, counting down.
TCATACGAAAAGCGAGCGTAGCGAGTCTAGGGGCCATGGCAACTAGTATAATCAACATAAATGTACAGTAGATCTCTATTATATAGTAGATACATTCCGTGTTCTATGAATCCATGTTGTAGGAGTCACTTGGATTACACAAACACATGAGCATCCTCATCAGTGTTAACATTCAATACAAAAGCATCTGTCTCATTCGTTTACTATGCTGTAGTACGAGTCTTTTTTAGCATGTTATAGCAAAAATGCGAATTTTCCTCCATGTTAATATGAATCTGTCTTAAAGGATCCTGTGTTGTAGCGGGGGTCTACTGCACATGCAATGTTCAGATTGCTTATCTAAAGGGGCCGGGAGGATCTATTGGCCAATTTTCAAGGCAGCTAGTGTTCTCATAAAAGGGCACTTTTATCCACCGCTGGGTATTTCTTTTTGCACTATAAAGTGTGCATAGAAATGTACAACAAATGACTTAGTGCAAAATATATCAAACATTGGATGCTCCACATTAAAAATCTATCAGAACTACATTTAACAATACAAAAAATGTGCCACTTTTAAAAAAGGGACAAGGCTTATTTTTTGAAACATTAAAGGGCAGAGCACATTGGGGGCCACAGCTGATTTGTCTCCAATTCCATGTTTAAAAACTTGGCTATTCCCCAATTATTAAGTTGGCCTCGCACACAAAAGAGGCTAACTTGACAATGAGGACCTGTTTGGGCATGACATAAATAGAGGTTAGTTTATGTCATGCAAAACATAGTATAACTGTATTGATACTCCATTGATATGCTTGGCAAGGGTGTTCCGTAAAAGAGGGTACCTCTAATCATCCACAGATCCAAAAAAAAACACTTTGTATACTATATTTGTACAGCTATGAAAGTCAAGAGGTTTGTTTATGGCACAAATGTAGCAGCTGAGACAATTGTAATCTCACTTGCTAAAATGGTGCTTTAAAGATTCCTAATCTACGATTCCACGGTTTATGAAAAACTTTTAAAATCCTAAACGTTTATTTATTAATCCCATGAAAAGATTAATCTTTAATCTCAAAGACCTACTCAAATTTAGCTAATTTCATACAAATATATAAAAATTATTTTGCTGGTGACAAAAGGTAATTTTTAATAGTGGACAAGTCACGCAAAATGGTAGACAGCTGAAGTGTGAAGGTCCCGGGTTTGGGTCCCATTGCACAGCTGTCGATCTAATGGTCTGGAGTTTTGGCCAATTTTCTTCAGCTGCGTTAGAATCCCTTAGAAAGTCCTCTAACCAAGGCACCTCCCATCCTAGGCATATCGCCAAAGTGTAGCATTGCCTTAATCACACAAACCAAAATCAACCATAGTTTTTAGGAAAAAGATTATCAATTTAAGTTGACATTCAATGCAATGCATTGAACTGGAGGGAAGAAAAAAAAAAAGAGTCACAGTGTCTTGTTCCTAGTATTAAGCATGGAAATTATTAAAAAACAAAAATTGTAAAAATAGAGGAACAGACTGAATTTTGAAATTTTAAAGTAGTCTACAACCTTCTCTATATCATTTTACATATCTGCATGAAAGTTTCAGGCCATCGATCAAAGATGTGGATCTGCATGCATAATTATTGTAAAAAGTTTTGCTTGAGAGTGGAAAACTTATATATTTGGACTTCACACACATATATATATAGATAATAACCTCAGCCCCGAGCACCATGAAGGGAAAAGAGGGGGAGGGAAGGTTACAGAAGACATGGCTTTATTAGTTTGGAAAGCTATATTTATTCAAATGTTACTGGGCATCCAGAACACTGGTTACTTGCAAAATAATATATGTAAAGTTTATTTTTATTTTTTTAAATTCAACATCATGTACACGTGTCATTCACAATTGTGAAAAGTGTACAAAGTCAATGAAATAGTTTTCAATCCGAGAATAGAAGAAAACAATTTTTTAAAATATGGGTTGAAACTAGAATTTGTAGCATTTTTTGAGAAAGAACTCCTATTCCTTGAAATAGGACAGTACATTACCCTGCTCCTGAGGAAATCTGCCAGATTTTTACGGGTGTAATTAGCAGCAGCTGTCGGAGAAAGTTCATAACCTGAAACGAAAAAATGTTCAAGAAAATTAAGAGAAAAAGATATTTTTTAAAAATGTACAGCTAAATGCTTGTGAGAAATTGCTCTAATGAATCTTATTTTACATAAAATAGGTACGTTTTGATCAGGGTTGGTTTTAGACATTGGGCTAGCTGCCCCTACTAATTACACACCTTTTTTTTTTTTTTATAAGCTTCATTTAAAAATTACTTTATTTGTTAGTGAGATAAGATACTTCAATAACTAAGGTTTTGTAATTTCTTGCCAAATAAAGGCGATATCATTGAGCTGAATTCAGTTTTAGAAAATTATTTTTGAAGCTAAATTTAGCGATACTTCATTGCAAATCATTCAGCTTGAGGATAGTAGTAACATTTTGGGTTTGGCCTAAACATTATGACTATCTGGACTAATCCATTGAAGTCTTTTGGGTGACCAGTTCGGGGGGAACTGGTCACCCCCGTGGAGTCCCATTTTTGTGAATTGTTATGTAATTTTATGATTTTTTTTCCCCCCAATTTTCTCTTTGATCAAAAGAACATTTTCAAGAAAAATAACTGTATATTAAAAATGATAATTATAATAAATGGGGAGACAATAGTAAAAAATGAAACAGTTATTTTATGAAAGAGACATTTTAATAAAAGAGTTTTGTGAAGGGTTTGTTTTTAGACCCAATTTCAATCTGGACAGACCCCTGGTGACCCTACCACTATCTAGTAAACTAAAATCAAAACAGTTAGCTTAACTAAACATTTCAAGAGTCCTATGAAAACAAATTTCAACATTCTAAAGCTAATCTTTTTAAAGTTGGGTGTTCATGAAATTCTTTTTAAAATTTATATGATTAAATAGCATACTTTTAAACATATTAAGCAATAAGAAAGCATCTTTAATCAAGCTATAGATTTTTATGTAAAATTTTGTGTACTGTAATTTTTATTCAAAGAATAAAAGCAAAAGAGAAAAGCAAAGCAAAACAGCTACATATTTAAGACAGTAACGGTGCTCATAAAATATATAATACAATATTTTAATTATTATAGCTTGAGAATCATTATTTCAGTCTGATAAAATAGGTTAAACTTTACAGTAGAGTACACTCTTGATACATTGGCGCTCAGGAAACACGTGTCAGTACCACATTATCTTCCGACCACTGCTGGTGTAAACAAACATGGTTACAGTAGTACATAGTATGTTTTTGATATAATTTATAAATAAAAAAATAATATTCATGTATTATTTTTTCATAAAAATAAAAATGCACATGCATTTTATTTATTTAACTTAAGATAGTCAAGTGGTTGTCCAGGGGGTCTGTCCAGACTTTTTAGACCAGATCCTGTTTTTGTGAAATTGTGTAAATAGGGTTTTGTATTTCGTAAATTATTATAAACTAATACAAATTTAAATTTAGTATTAAAGTTACATTTTAAGTCATTTATAGGAAATCCTATTAAAAAATAGACATATGTAAACTGATGAAGCATTGTTTACGCTAGGAAGAGAGATTGGTTTGATTTGCGAATATTTAGTTATAGATATAAACATACATTTGCAAAAGTGCGGACGTTCACCGGAGGAAGAATTTTGTGAAAGGTCCCTTTTTCAAATGAAACATTGTGAAGTATCCGTTCTTAAGATCAAATATTCAGTGAAAGGTATGTTTTTAGGATAAAATATTTTGTGCAGGGTCCGTTAACGGACTCAAATTTCTCCTTAACAGACTTCTTTTGTCTGTTCCCATATGTGTTGGATTATCAAGACTGTAGAGTGGATATTCACTAATGGCAAACATGAAATAGGATTACATATTCTGCATCCTAATCATAAAATATAGACGTACGCGCACACAGATACATTTAAATTTCTTGCAGTTTTGTGGCGATTCCGATGTTTTGTGGATATTTTTTTAAGGCTAATAGTCGTTCAGAAAAAATATTTTTGAAGCCATTATAGCACAAGCACATAACGTATACATGAGTTCAAATACACATTAAGTATTCTGTTATCTCAGCTATTATGATTTTGAAGATAGTTTTGGATAGCTGTGCACGGACAGCGTATATATTATATCTGTCTGTGTTCTGCACAATGGGCGATTTTCCAATACAATAAATATATTTATGCAAAATTTTTTGTTAAATGTATTGAAATTTCACACTTTAACTGTACATTTTTCTTAAATTACTTAAAAATCATTCAGCTGAATACCAACTAATAACAATATTTCCACAAGCGTCACCACCTTCTGATTATTGAGGCAGACTGAGAGAAAAAATGTCCCCCATCTTTATTAACAATCAAGATTAACATGACAAAATACTATGTAAAGTTGGGGGAGGGGAGATCCCATCCCTGTGTCCTCTCATGGGTTGACACTTGACACCCATTGAATATTTTGAGACATCTGCACATTCAGTTAAAAGACATTTGAACATTTAACACAAACATTTACGATTTTGGTCCTACACAACTTATAGTATGAAAAAATCTATAGTCTGACCGCCATGAGATGAGACTTGACTCCACCTATGTCTCGTGGTATACAGAGATTCCATTTCCTGGATTTTGGTAATTATCGCGAGTCACTTGTGCAGGGATTTGAATTCTTTCCCCCGTTTCCCACCTGGAACCCTTGAGGGGTTTTGTACATGCTTTGGACCCTGCTGTAAAATGGACTCTTCTCTGGCAGAGGAATCCTCTCCCAGAAGTGGCGGTCAGACTATACGTACTCTTGGTTCAAGACTCATCAATAATACTTTCCATTTTGACAACACATAACATAGAATACAAACCATTCCTCATCTTGTAGAGTTGAATGTTTTTAGCAATGAATTCTGCAAACTGTATGGTGTCTCCCGGTTCCCCAGACACGAGCATCAACAGATGATCGCTTAATTTGTAAAATTTATCGTCATCTGTAAGAGAAATGTTTCATGAGTGACATTAAAGATTCACAATTCATTTTTAACTATTTGCAACTTGTTCAGAACCATGATGAAAAGATATGCGACCCGTGTTTGGCATTTTTGAAAGGATGCTGTTCCCTTCCCTTTTCTGTTCGGTGCTGATGCACAATATGTTCTTTAATGCTAATGGCACATAATGTAAGGGAGAGAAAAGAAGAAATGCAGAAGTGGTGACCATGCCAAAGGAAGGTGATAACGCATCATTTCTAGCAATCCTTATCGTTTAGATCTGTATTGGGGGGACAAAATGTCGGAGCTGTTGAAGAATGAGATTTGTGATGACAGAGTTGCAGAGTGAGGTACTATTCTAGTAGAGTTGTGGATTATTTCCTCTTACGGATGATGTTGATTGGATGATATTTTTAGAAAGTATGTGTGGTGGTTTTGAGTATGTTTAGATTTCAAATTATAGCAGGGTCATTCGACGTCAGTGCACCAACCCACTCGCGTCTTTCAGTACAGAAAAGGACCAGGCATAGCAAGTTTTCGAATGGATACCCTATAGGAATCGCAGAATCACTGATGTTTTTAGTTTAGAAAAGGGCAGCGATAACCTATGTGCAAGAAGGCCAAGTATTGTAAGCATCTGCTCATTGTTTTTGTTGTTCATTTAAAATCTAAAATGGACTCATTTTAATGTCCTTGCATTCTTCTTCTCGTTTGAAAAATACCTACATTAGTGTAAGAAGCACATTTAAGAAATTTGTTTAGAAAGGGTCTTTAATTTACATATGCCATCATTTGCACACATTTTCTTTCAAAGAGTTGTGAAAGCGTCATTTTCTGCACCAGCTCTTGCATATAGTCTGCCAAGGATTTTTGGAGTGAACATGAAGAAATGTGTCATGAAAACAAGCCAATTTCAGAGCTTATTCTAGGTTGGAAAAAGGGCACAATGCAAAGGTTTAAAAAAAAGGGCATTGTTTTGTATTGTGACTTGTACCACTTTTTCGGTCATGGGGTTCCTTACCACTTCTGTGAGGCTGCTTTTTAAGAGATAAAGAGAGGATAATCGCCCTGAGAAATGCACTAAACTAACCAGCTGCTGAGAATTGTGGAGCTGCAGTGGTGTAGTCGAAGGGGGACGCGGTCCCCCGCCCATATGCCCCCCACTTTTTATTCTCAGGGGTTATGCTCATTTACAAGTTTTTTTTTAAAAATTTTGTGAAGAAATTAAAATTTGTTTTGTTCGCGAGAGAGCAAGTACATCGGTATAAAAATCAAAAGAAAACTTTTGACTGTTTGAATCAACTTTACAAATGGGATCGTAAGGGTTTCTTAAACACTTCAGTAGTGAAAACATATCCATAAGAATAGAACAGATTATAATCTTTCCAAACGCACTCTTGGTAAAAAATGTCTTTCCGAATGGCCGAAAAAGTAACAAAAATCGGGGTAGCGAATAGTCACATACCCATCCAAAAGAAAATCTGTCACTTTGACATTGGATTGTTGCCTCACGATGGCACAGTGGTTTTATGTAACTGGAAGTGGTAGACGGGCGAAGTGTCAAGTTCCCAGGTTTGGGCCCCATTATGTGCCCGTTGACCTAACCGTTCGGAGTTTTCTGTGGTTCTCTCCAAAACTTTGCGTAAATACAGGTTAGGACCCCGACGGAGGGCACCCCCCCCTCTTGTGTTGTCTTTCTGACGAGGATTTATAAGCGAGGTTCGAGCCAAGCACACAAATCTGCTATATGTGCTCACAATAACTACATTGGATTGTTGACAAATGGAAATGGAAAAAATTAAGTAGCTCCCATTGCGCGTTCGTAACAGTCCGGAGTTTCACGTGGATTTCTCGGAAACTTAGCGTGAATATGGGTTAGGTTCCCTTAGAAAGACCCCAACAGAGGCACCCCCCTTTGTTTGTGCTGTTCTTCTGACAAGGATTTATAAGAGGACTTCGAGCCAAGCACACAAATCCGATTACATGTTCGCAACAACAAATTAAGTAGCTTACACGGTTGATCAAAAGTACTTAGTTTAGATTATTAACAAGTAATCAATAATTTAACAATGAGTTCATTTTAATTAATTAATAAACAAATCATGGTTAAATTAATTTTATTGGTTGTTTAAGAAATAATTATAATTAACGAATCTGATAAGTTTAGGTTAAATTTCGTCAAAAATGAGTGTCCCCCCACTTTTTTTGAAGTAAAACTTCTTTAGTCGCGACTAGGGAGTAACTCAGATTTTTCTTTCAGACAGAAGTAACGCTCAGTAAAGGAAGTGATGTATATGTCATACTCCATGGCAAGCGTGCCTGAAAAAGAAGAACCATGGAAAATCCTACATTTTCGACCGCTCGCTCCTTTTGCCAACTTCATTGTTGAAAATGCACTATCATTATTTAGTTTTTCTTAAGATGGGAAAACGTTATCCACAAAATATGTATTAATATGTATTTAAATATCTCGTTTTGCCGATGGCAAATAGTTGTAAAATTCTATACTCTCTGATGAGTTTGTGAAGATTTCCGCTGGGAAATAACTTTTGAATCAGGGTTGGAAAAAAACCCGGTTTATTTGAAAAAAACCAAAAAACCGGGTTTATTTGGTTTAAACCGGGTTTTTTTGGTTTAAACCAGGTTTTTTTTAATCCTTTTGTGATTACATGTTACATATTTATAAATAAAATTATTTGTAAAATGTTCAAATAAAAATTAATATTTCTTCTGAAAATAACTAAAACAAAGTAAATAAAAAATTGTTGCTATACTTATGTGGACATTGAAATCATTCAATTTTAATATTTTATTTAGAGATACTATTTTTTTATATTTAGTATCTACTTATATAATACGCCAATGTATGCGGTACCAAAATTGACGATATTTTTATGCTGGGAGCGGCAAGAACTAGATGTAAACATTAGCGTAATAACAATAACACACGTGCAAAAATCCAGATTAACAGTTCAATGACATCAAGTGAAGCAAGCCTATTTGTTACTGGTTACGTGTGTCATGCAGTAGATAGATTAAAAAATAACAATGTATGTGCAAAGAAGCAAAATATTTCGGATTTTTTTACTTCACGTTTATTGCACATTTAAAAAAAAAACTACTTTGCAATGAAGTATATTTTAGCCATTTCGTGTTTCCATACACGAAAAAGCAAATTGTTTCTTTTTGATTTGATTAATGGCAACGGTACTCTGAGTGATCTGCCAAGGATAGGAGATGCCTTGGCAGGAGGACTTTCTAAGAGGTTTTAACGTGTATCCACGTTACATCTGAAGAAAACCTACCAAAACTCCAGACCGTTAGATCGACAGCCGCATGATGGGACCCAAATCCAGGACCCTCACACTTCGGCCATCTACCATTTTCAGTGACATTACCACCGTGCCATGATGAGGACCCCAAAATCTTTCGGATCTATTCACATGTCCCATGGTCACCATCAGCTTTTGTCATGATACCACCAAAATTTGTAGCAACCATAACCTAAATACATTTCATGACAAATACTGTTAAAACCATGAAATATGATTTTCGTTGAAAGGACTCCGATAATTTAGACAAAACTGACTGAGTAAATATGGTAAGATATGGGGGGGCGAAGCTGGCCACCTTGGCAGCTAGTATAATATAATACAATAGTAATTGTTTACTGCATTTTACATGGAATATTGCTCTTAGATTCATCAGTAATAATGGTGATATTTAGTTCAAAATAATATTTTTAAGGTTTAGAAATAAGTTGTTAAAACACAAAACCTCTATTTTGGAAAAGTTCAAGTATCAAGCATTATTCAAGTAAAAAATGCAGCCTATAATTTAAGTTTAATTAATAATTTTTAATAATTATAAAACAATAAGGTATCTAGAGTGATATAATAAACTTATTCTTGATACTTATGAGGATAATTTAAAAATATATTAGAACGTATTCTATCTGTAGTATTTGTAATTTTAAATTATTCTTTTAAAAAAACCAATTGGTTTTTTTGAGAAAAAAACCATTTGGTTTAAACCAGTCGGTTTAAACCATGGCAACCCTGTTTTGAATTAAATTGTTTTTAAGAGGTCTAACATTTATTTTCTTGTTTGTGTATCGTTAGATTTTGGCTAGTACTTATTTTCAAACATAGAATTATTACTGCCGTGGGTGTATTGGATGAACATACAAATGCCAAACGCATTTTAAAATAAACGACTTTGTGCAGTGATTCATATTTGGCGTCCGCTTACTAGAAAGCTGGGTTAGTATTTTGACTAACTCTTGATACACTTTAACATTTATCGTGTAAAAACACGGGGAACCTGCGATTTCGCGCCGTTTCTTTGAGACATCAATCTTTATTTATATATCAATCAGCGTTTTGAAGGTGCATCCAACATAATATTTTACATGTAATTCCAACCTCACAGGAGGTGTCAATAATCCTTATTTTTAGATGAATAATATACAAGGTTTTGGAAAAGCACAAAGAAATGGAACCTGTCTGCAATCGAACCGGAAAAGTAGTTGGAAACATCAGTTTAAGAACAAGGAGATTGAACACCACAATTAAAGGGACAGCGGCTGCAAATAGACCTAAACAGCAGAGGGAAAGTTTAAGAACACTGTTGGAGGATCCTACTTCGATCCCACGAAGGTCAATTTATAGGAGGGGACACTTCTCTTAGAAAGTTGGATAACGCCGTTGTTGCAAAAAGATGGCGCTACGCACACTGGGTCACTGCACATCTCAGGTTGTTTATATTTCCATCGAGGCGAAGTCAATGGAGATCGTTGAATTATCAAAACTTCAAAAAATTAAATACATAGACTTATAAGCGTGATATATAGTAATTACTGGTTTCAGATGTGTTTTAATTACATAATTTCTTATAATACTATTTCGTAGTGAATATAGGCAATAGTTTCGAAGTGAAATGATATTATTTGTCAAATGCCAGTTGCATTGGCCATTAAACTCCTAAATATGATGTATGTATTGTCTGTTATTATTTTGCCCAAAATATGTATTTTAAGAATTGTTAGTACGTAAGAAACGGACCCTGGCTGATATCAATCCCAAACAATGGACAGAACCTGCAGTTTGAAAACATGGATACAGAATAATAATTTGAAACCTACTAGCAGACGAAATCAATGCTTAAGAACACTGTGATAGAAAAGCACAACAATTACTCTACCTGCATTCGAATCCCACAAACAGAGGAAAACATCAATTAAAGAATACAGTTGAAGTATAATACTAGACTACGGACCCCCCCCCTATTACACCCAACCTCCACACGGAACAATGGTATACGAAAACAGTTAAATAATACTACAACATGGACACTTCCTGGATTCTAAGTCATTATCATGAATGACCGATGATTCTTACTGGAGATTTTAATGTTAATTTTCGCTCTCAACTATCTCAGTCGTTAGCTGATTTTTTAAAAGAAAAATTGGATCTAACTATGAATACTTCGACTTCAATCAACAACGCGTTTCGGTACAGCGATAGATGCAGGGATGTGCCACCTGAAATTAATTTTGGAGCAAGAAAAAAGGCATTTTTGGAGCAAGAAAAAGTCACTTTTGGAGCATAAGAATGTCAATTTTGAAATACAAAATTTATTTTTGGAGGGAAAGGGAAACGTCATTAAAGAATGCCAATCAAAAAATGAAAAGATTGAATGATAAAGAAGTTCTAAAAACTCTTAGCTTACAACAAAAATCATATTTTTTTTTTTTTGGGGGGGGGGGTAGGTCAGAAGCTTATGAAATGAATAAAAAATACAGTTATTTTATACGTTGCTATACAAAATATCTATTTTAAATCAAAAATGCAATATTTACTAAACTATATTAACTACTATCAGAAGCTAATAAAATATTTGGTAACAAAAAATTACAAATTTATATAAAATTAAATTTAAAACGGAGTCAATTTTTACTCTTAAGGCATTGGAGGTTTAAACAAAGGGATGTCAAAGAAAAAATATTCATTTTTAAGATTAATAGAGAAAGATTGAAATTAGAATGCTTAGAATGTGTGATGACTTTTGTAAAAATTCGGGAGATTTACAAACGTTTAAACATATATGGAAAAATTAAAAATCTGGAGTGACTCCACTCGACTTTCCGAACACTTACGATTAAGATCATTACCAAGCACTTAAATAAATTTTAATCAATGAATACTTCAAACATATGTACCAAACTGAAACTCAGTCGAATGCACCGTTTAAACGCTTGCGCACTTTCAAGAATTTCTCCCCATATGCCATAACATAAAAGAAAGTTTTGTCGTAGCCCTTTAGGAGAACTATAAGTCCTATACACACCCAAATCAATACCGGTCTTGCAACGGTGGTTTATAACATGTATACCCAATTTGAGCTCAATCGAATCTACCGTTTAAACGCTAGTGCACTTTCAAGAAATTCCCCCCCATAGGCCATAATGTAAAAGAAATCTTAGTCATAGCCCTGTAGAAAAGCTATAAGTCCTATACACACCAAAATCAATACCGGTCTTGCGACGGTGGTTTATAACATATATACCCAATTTGAGCTCAATAGAATATACCGTTTAAACGCTAGCGCACTTTCAAGAAATTCCCCCCATAGGCCATAATGTAAAAGAAATCTTTGTCGTAGCCCTGTAGAAAAACTATAAGTCCTATACACACCCAAATCAATACCGGTCTTGCGACGGTGGTTTATGACATATATACCCAATTTGAGCTCAATCGAATGCTCCGTTCAGGAGCTATCGTGTTCACTTCACATACACACAAACACATACACACACACATCTCGTAAAAATAGCATAAATGGATTCAGAAGCCCTCAAAACGTGTCAAAACACCAAAATCTCGAAGTCGAATTTTTTCATGATTACAATACTTTCCTTACATGGTACATGTTCGGAAAGTAAAAATGTAGCAGTTTTGCTGAATTTGGAGCAAAAATGTCCAAAATTGATCTTTTTTGTAGCAGATTGGCGCAAAAAACGCAATCTTTGGCGCGAAAAAAAGGTAGGGGGTATATCGAAGCTAAGCCTTATTTTCAAGAAAATTAGGAAATTTACAGAGTTAAATTTATGTTTCACATTATAATTACCGCAAACCTATAATTTCATACATAAAAACTTATGATGACATCCAAGTACCTATTTCCAATGAATAATATGATTATAACATTTTTATAATCTTTGTGAAGTACATGAATAATAAATATAATTAAATTATAATGTGATATTTATTTTAAGTTTAATCATTTCAGTGATATGTGCCGTAAACGTTAAAGAAGTTTTACTTCAATCGCACGTAAAGAGTACACGCATACACTTTTTTTCTTAGGACTACAACACTGTGGAGCTGGTTAATTTTGTAGTTGTCAATGAGCAAAGTATGTCTTGAAAAGTAGGTTTTGGAGCAGCTTCGGATCAAAATAAAGAAAAATACATGTTTCGGCTCAAACAGGAGCAAGTACTATTCAACGGAGCAGAATTAGAATCCCTGCATTTGTAATTTCTATAAAGCTATCGGCGCTATTAGAAAAATTCTTTAGTAGCTATTGTTTTAAATTTCTGCTTAGTGGGCCAGCCGGTAAGTTCGGACAGGTTGCATTATTTCTATTTGCCCCAAATAACCAGAATGCATATTGTATATACAAATAATGTCATACTTATGTATATTAAGTGCAAAAAGTATACTATCTCAAAACTTGCCTTTTTTGATGACAGCAATATTTTGAACTATGTTGGTATCAGCTGCTACCAAAACAAAATCATTAAACGCAATGCCTATGAGACATTCCATTGTTAATTAATAGGAAATGCAAATTACTCTAAATTACACCTGTATACTTAATAATTTCAGAATACAGAGTTTGCCAAACAACACTTTACATTTATAAGTGAATCGGCATAATTCGAATCATCGAAAGATGAGAAATAAAAAGAGAAAATAGTGAAGTTTTAAAGCAGGTGGCGAAACAATCGCTGATTTGTGTTCTTAACCATGGAGAAAAAATATTACACACAAAAAGAAATAAAATACTCAAAAAAAGTCTTATAAATTTTAATAGATGGATGACTGTAATGGATTGATTTTGTAAAACTAAAACTTTTCACTTTTATTTCATGGCAATTATGGCATATTTATTTATTTTTTGACGTCAAAGAACAGGAAAGCTGGGCTAAAAGAAGTGTACTTTTCAGGTCAATTATCAAACGAACCCTCTTATCTTATCTCGGGAACTTTTGTCGGCGCAGACGCAACAGTCATGGCAGCAGCATGGACTTAGATTATCTGTAACTCCATGGGCAGCAGTCAAGTTAGAAAAGAAAACATGCTTTTATGCTGATGAACGTCATCGAGTACTTGCCAGATACCTTGTACTGCTAATTTTTTTCGGTACCTCTTTTCAGTTCATTGAAATGCTGAAGAAATATTTTCGTAATGGATATAGGATCAGAATTTGACGATGATTTTTTCGAAAAGCCTAAAGTGAAAGAGGGAAAAGAGCCCTCTGATTATGAAGCTAAAGTTTGTGTACCTCTTGTAAGTAAAATACTCTTCGTCTTAAATCATCCTATTTTAATTTTATTTTCATTATATTTAAAGGTATATTGTCATTCATTGGAGTTCATGTTTCGTAAATTTTATTAATTTGCTTGGTTCAACAAAAGATGCTAATTGAATTCCTGAAAATTTTTCTTAAAATAATTTACATAAATCTTTAGAAAAAATTTGCAACTAATTCATTATTACTCCTTATCCCCTAACCACGTGTGGATTAGGGATTAGATAAGTTAAGGATGTGACGTGCTGAATGCTTAAAATTATAATCGAATGTATTCATGAAATTTTATGCATCAGTTTAAATTCAACTGCTTGCACATTAGACAGAATAATAACCTCATGTCAATGAAGGTTTGAAAATTTTTCAGGTGTATGGTTCCAAATCTGCAGTGTTATACAACAGAATTTTGTGTTTAGATTTATTTGCTCTATCACCTTCCCCCACTAATAAAGCTATAATGTGCATTGCTTCACCATAAAAGTTTTCTTTAGATTTTTTTTTTTTTTTTTTCATTTTCGTAGAAACTAATAATAGGAAAAAATCAAACTTCATTTGCTGGAAAGGGCATTATGGTCTCATTACATAATTTCCACCACTTGACCATGTGTTTGGGCCTTAAGGGCTTCTTCATTCTCTGGGGATAGTTATCACTACAATGCTTTTCCTATGGAGAAATCTGTGATTTTTACGAAGTTTTAGAACGAATTATTGAGTATTTTTCATCCTAAAAATATGTGTCTTAACATTATAATCCGAGCCTGATCATAGGTGGTTGGGGCCCCTATACTATTACAAGCATTTTAACTTATTTTTGTTTGCTGTTGCATTTTCCCGACATAAAAATAAAACATTTTTAAAGAATATAAAAATTACCTATTTATTTATACTTATTTAGAACAAGACTCTGTATTTAAAAGTGATTTTAATATTTTTTGAGTCCGCTTGTATTATTAGCGCATGGGTGCGCAAATTCAAGGAATGGCAATTACGTGGCACGGGAGCAAAGTTTCTCACTCCAAAAATTTTTCTTGATACACCAAAAAGTACGAAAGTTTCATTCCTTCATCATGAAATAAAAAATGTTAACTAATCTATATTTTGTTATAATGGCCATTATAACATATGGTATGGCCATTATATGGCCATACCATATGTTTTCAAAAACTACAAACTTCTTGTTTATGGATCCATGAGTCTTAAAAGACCCTTGAATTAGAAGAACCGAAAATAAATCTGTAAGTCCATTGATTGTTAAAAATGATGCTATAGATATTACAAAGGAAATTGAGTTGCAAAAAATTTATTACAGTATATATGAATATGTAATAAATCATGATAACAATAAATTGGAGATTTGGGGGCCCTTATTTTTCCGGGGCCCCGGGCTATTGCCTCGCATGCCCGTGTGATAATCAGGCTCTGATTATAGTGGTGCCCCATTTCTCTAATGCAAGAAAATATTAATTCTTATGGAATTGTTATTCTAACAGCATTTGAGAAATTTTGTGTTGCAACAAATTTATTACTACTTTTAGTTACATTAGTGAAATTTTGCACCGTAATAACATCAGATAGGCATGAGATTCTTCAGTTTTTGGGGGGTTTCAGTTTTTGGCATTTCTTCAGGGTTTCTACAGGCCTTTAAAGTCAGAGAAATGAGTTTTAGTCAGGGATTTTGGAAAAAAGTCAGGGAAATGCAAGAAAAATTGAATTTTGCGGTGAAATCAAGAAAACATTTGCTGTTTGAACCTAAGTATAGAAATTGTTTTATTTTCATTTTCTCGTTTAACCTTACAAATAATTTTAAAATGTATCCTTTATGAGCCTATCTTGTGCAGTTGAAATAGGCTTCATTTTATCCTAAATTATTATCAAACATGGTTTTTGTTAGAATCCAGTGATGTCAAATAAGATTCTTGTATATATTAATTTTATTATTATTTGTAAAAAAGGGGGCTAAATATTAAAAAAAAAAAATTAACTATAGGGTCATTCCATGTCAAATCAACACAATCTTGGGATATTTTCCGAATTGTTGTCTCAGATTTTCTTGACTTTTGGTATGCAGCAATATATCACAGACTTGCAAAAAAATACCAAATTTCAGTTATGTAGAACAATTATTTTTGAAGTTATTAATTTTTAAAGATTTAAATGCCTATAGGCTGGCAACCAGTGATGATATAAAGCTGAGAGTGGTCTCATTTTAAAGCTGTTGAATGGGGCTTTAATGTGATATGCTACAAGATAAGGGTTACAACTTTTAAAAAATTGAAAATTTTAAAATTTAAATTTCTCAAAAAGTGGCAATTTTAAAAATTCCAAAATATTATCCGATATATTTTGGAATTTGAGAGTGAATGCCACAGACCCATTTCGGTAAGTATGACTTACCAACATCAGTGCAAGAATGTATTCTCCCAGTAAAGATAAGTCATATTTATTGAAACTGGTTTCTGGCATTCATTCTCATCGGTGTTTAGCTAATTTTTTTTTTTTTCTGTGTTGAAGCACGTGTGTTTTCTGTGTTAAACAGCTACTTTCTTAATCAAATGAGTTATCAGTTTACAAATCTCCCAATTAATAAGAAAATGTGAAAAATATTCAGTCACAAACACCTCAATTGGCAAATCGGATTGCTTTTAAATGTTGGTATGAAATAATCCTTCTGGCTCTTTTAGATGCGAAGTCATCCATTCCATCCAAGTTCTCTTTGCCCATCTTTCACATTTCTCTCCAAAATAATTTGCACTTGACTCGCAGGCAGACAGTCTGTAAAGTAAAAAAAGATATCGGAAACATTCAATGTGTCGGTTTAATAGACCGTCATAATGTTTGCAAGAGCTTCGTCATTATTAAATAAAATATTTTCCAAGCCTCATTTAAAAGTGACTGATTTTTTCCTTAAGTTCTACGAATGCATCTGGTCAAGCCAAGAAAGGTTTTGGGAGACACACATGATTTATTTTCCTGTAGGATTTGTACAACATGGGTAACCACTCTCCCTCCAGGTATGGGCCTCCGTAAAGGCCACTGTCCACATCGAGCGGTTCCCGCTTGCCACTACCAGTAGAGGGCCAGTATGGCTCACTTGTAAGCAATCCATTTTTCTCACCGCAGAGAAAGAGGGAGGTACTCCGGTATTAAACCGACATACGGTCATTGTGAATGATATTGCGATTTCATGCCTCCCCACCCATCTATTGTTCGGATTGGTGGAGGACAGTCCACTGTCGCTCGGCGTAAAGCGTGTCCGAATATCTCCATTCAAATACATTGTACGGTGGGAACCGCTCGATGTGGACAGTGGCCTTAAGGGCAGGGGCCATTGTCCCCCTGGCTAAGGGGAGGGCCCTATTCGATCTTCCACCTACTTCCCTACAGGAGCACCCATGTCCTTTGGAATTCAAATGCGCATGTGGAACTTCAATAACCATAACAATAGGGCTGCGTAAGCCACGTCGTCCAGCCGGAGGGGATATCTTTTCAAATAGAAAGCCCAAAAATGGAAGTACAAGTCGAGGTACTTCCATTTTTGGGCTTTCTATTTGAAAAGACCCCAGACTTTACATGGACCCCATTCAATGAATTGGCCTTGGGCATCCATCCTATAGTTATCCTACTGATGATGATTGTGGGCTTTGCAACTGCATAATTTGAAAATAAAATTTGACTGAGTGACTGCCAGGCCCTACGAGAGGAGAGGAGGGGGGGGGGGTGTGCCCCTGGGCCCATGTTCAGCTGAAGTGCGTCCGTGAATTTTTCAGAAGGTGTTACGAATTTCATGGATAGATCCGTCATTAAAATCTTTTTTTTTTTTTTTAATAGACTCCATTTTTAATAGACTCAATTTTAAATACATAATTCTAGAATGATTGAGATGGCAGAAATGTTCATTCTACCCTTTCAATAGGAGTATTTTTTCAACCTTCGAACATGAATTAAAAGTACCTGTGCCATTACCTATCACAGAGTTGCCAACTCTCCTGATTTGTCATGGATCTCCTGCCAACCTGATTTAGGATACATTTCTCCTGATTTTCAATTATTTGTTCATTTTCTCCTGATTTTTAATCATTCGTGACATGAATAATGCGATTTTTTGAATTTGAAGCCTTTTTCTAGAGTTTTTTTGTGCCAAGGAACCCTTTTCAGCATTTTCCCCTTTCCTGCAATTAAACTAGTTCCAGGAACCCACGCATATGTGACATCAAAAAGTTCGGGCTTCGCTGACAAATGTGTAATAGTGAAAGTGCTGCTTCATGTTCTAAATCATTGAAATTTCTGTCTTTTTCCATGACACTTAAAAATGATTATTTTTCGTTTGACAGTGCTTTGTTTAATCCTCCAATGCCTTAAGAATAATAATGGATCCCAATTTTTAACTTTCTAACTTAATATTTTTTATGTCACTCAATTTTTTACTAGCTACTGACTAATAGAAGACATGAACCATTTTTTTTTTTTTGCTCCAAAAATATCTATCTGGCAGCAAATAGCACCTAAGAGAGATGCTTTTTTTTCTCTCTATCCAAAATGTAGTTTTAGCTGATACAACCTGATCTTTTAAAATTTAGTTTTTTAATCGAAAACAAGTCTCTCCTGATTTTTAGAATAAAATCTCCTGATTTTTCACCTTGCCAGGTTGGCAACTCTGCTATCAGAAAAACTTCCCTCCTACTCTCTTTCCTTTTAGCATTTTATATGAAAATCAATAAAAAGAGCCGTTTTACAAAAAAAATTCCTTCCGTCCCTCCTGTTTTTTCGAAACTTTTGTGCTTTACGAAAGGGGCCGGGAAGATTTTCGTCCCGCCTTATAATTTTCTCAGAGGCCCTGGTGACTGCACCCACAGAAAAGTTTTCATGGGTGCTGAACACTTGTATAGTTTTAAAGGCGGGGCTTAATTTGCGTGGGAACTCACGAGAGCTCAGCTCCACTTCTTTTTTTGCAGCAAATTTTATTTTACACTAAATTTAAATTTTAATAACTTTAATTGTTTCTGTTCATATTAATTTTATTACATTGCATACTATTGCAGAGGTAAGCAAAAATGCACACAATAGTATGGTAAGTTAAGTCATTCATGTTGTGCAATACTATATACAACAAAAATGAGCAATCCTGCACTTTTTTGGATTGAAATTAAATAAAGTTTAAAAGGGTAACTGAATGATAGTTACTTTCTACTTATCACTATAGTTTGAAAAAACATGAGATGGACCCCTGACCCCCTGGAGAGTCCAGGGACCCCCCTAAGTGCGTCCTTGCTGAAGTTGTGTCTTCAGAGTAAGGTGACCAGATTTTTGTAGTCAGAATCGGGGACATGTCCCCCGATTCTGACAACAAAACTGGGGACATTTATAATTAATGCAATAATTAACAGTAATTCAATTAAAAAACAATGCAATAATTAAAAAATTGTCCCCAGTTCCATTTTTACATTCTGGGGACAATTTGAAAAACGTCCTGAAAATGGGGACTGTCCCCAGAAAATGGGGACGTTTGGTCACCTTACTTCAGAGTTTTCATTACGGGGCAAAGGAGATCAGAATTTCTCAACAAAACTGACTGAGATTTTTAGAAAATGGGTGAGAATTTCTCACTATAAAGGTAAGTTGGGTAAATACCCAGTGGGCGAGATATTTATAAATGGGTATTCCCCCTGCCTCGGGTAAATAGTAAATACCCAAAATCAGGGTATTTATTATTTTTAGTTAATTTTATTGCATGTCACTGGGCCTCCAATTCTGTAAGCCAGGCCCAGTTACATAGAAGAAGAAAAAAAAAAAAAACAAAAAAACCCAGTTACGGAACAACTGTGTCCTCAGGAACTCCCTAGATCATGGTTCGGGCGGTGCTTAAAATACCCTAAAAAGTGCGTACGTTTTTTTTTTTTTTTTTCATTTTTAAAGTCTTTAAAAAAGTTCTAAAAAGTACTTAATTTTTTACCTATAGCCTTAAAGTTTCAGTACAGCAGCAAGGTGCTTAAAAAGTAGTTAAAAAGCAGTTTGTTAAGGAAGTCATCCGAATTTTTATTTATGTACCTATCCCCCCCCGTTTTTATGTAAATATATTTATTCTAGCAGCAGAAACAATTTGGCTGGGGTCAAGGGTCAGCCGCAGATGGGATGAATCTGATTCTTTCAACTGATAAGAGTGCTGCACTTGTGTTTGGACTTGCATGGGGAGGGAAGAGAAAGGATGGAAATGCTCTTTCTATTAAAATAGGATGACCGGATATGTTGGAATGTGAGAAACCTTTTCCCATTACGTTCTATTGAATCATTTTCGCTCGGTACTCCAGTCATTCGAGCTGTTAAATTGATCAGCTGTTAGCTGTTGTGCATTATGCTTTTGTCATTGTTTAATGGGCAGCCTTTTGAATCACTTTTGATCATGAAATATCTTAAGCCAATCAGGTGATATCACGGAATTAGAAAAAGAAAGTAGACGTAAATTTGCACTTACTGCAAAATTTCCTCAGAATTAAAATAAATCCTTCACCACAAAACATATATATGTAGCTATTAGGGATGTAACGAATATCCGGCAGGTATCCGGCTGATTTTTCAATATCCGAAATACCGTACTAGAACATGCATAGGACAGGATGGAAAATTATATTTGATGTAATTAAACTTCCCCTATAAACAGGATTCTACCACTAAAACAGGTGAACAGATACTAACCAAATTTGTTTTACAGACTATACATGAGAAGTGCTTGGGGAATTTTGATTAAAAAACTTAAGTTAAAAATGTTCAAGTTGCTATTAAACATTTAATAAACGGCAAATTCGACGCTGGAAAGGGATCCTTCAAAATAAACGCAATTTCAACATTTGTTCAGTAGTTTTTGAGCACATTTATAACTAGCTAGGCTCCTATTTAGAGCTGATTTCATGCTGCAAAGTGCTGCTTAGCGAACATTTTCTGAACTTACGGAGGGAACTGAAAAAGATGGTCTTTTTCAGTTCCCTCTGCTCAGTGAGTCCAAGGGCTTGTCTGGTGAAGACCGAAACAATTCTTTGGTCGAAACGATCGTAACATCTTATAAGTAACATTTTACGTGCGTTTTTTTTCAAAGTTTTTATTTTATTGTTTAACACTAGTCTTTTGAGTGTTTTTTCGTATTGAGGATATTGCTCAAAAAGCAGTAGAAAAAGAGTCAACCTTCCAAACTAAAACCGCAAAGCTAAATGATCAAAAATTTCTTTTTATTTTTTACAAAAATGATGCAAATTATTTTTTGTCTCATATTTAGTGAAGCTATTATAAAATTAAATAGTGTATGCTGATCACTCCATACATAAAGACATTTACATTTTTGCTAAAGAAGTTATTTAAATACCAGAATATACACTGTAATCAGAGCCCGATCAAGACAACTGTGGGCCCTGGGCAGAAGAAAAAAATTAGGCCCCTTGCAATAACTCCCCCCCCCCGCCTCCCCTCCCCCCAAAAAAAAGATTATGATCGGTTCATACTGAAAGTTTTTTAAATATCTTACCCATTCTTAACACAAATTTTTGTTAGATGGTAAAGTTAATCTGTATTTCAGATACTTACACAAATTGTGTAAATCTGAATATAGTTACATGATAACAAAGAAATAGATAGTTAAACGTTACTTCGAAATGCTATATCACAGTTGCTAACATGTATGGAATATAAACACTTTAGTCATTTTTGTAAATATTTCTTAAAATAACAAATATTGAAAAAATTTGCTATTTTTTAACGCTAAAAATTCTCTTTACAAATGTGGTTAGTTATTTTCCTACAGATTGGTATGCTATATCGATATAGAGCATTTCGAAGAATTAAAAATAAGTTTAAATTTATACAAATGTAAATTTGAATTAGTTTCATTGTTCATACTTTATAATTAAACAAAATTATTTAACTTCTGAATTTTTTTTTATCCTTTGTAATTTTATTTTAAAACTACAAAAGTGTAAGATGTAAGATTTTTGGGCCCTAAAATCTGTAGGCCCTGGGCAGTTGCCCCGTTTGCCCTGCCGGTAATATGGCTGACTGTAATGAAATTTTTATTCAATTGAAGAGTATAAATTTCTTAATAAATGCAATTTCTCTCACCCCTCTATCCCCTTTTAAATATACGTGTATTAACGGGAGTTTTTCAAGTATATCATGCAATTTTGTTTCACATCAGCCTCAAGTGACTTGATTTATTGGGAGACTGCAAGATGTTTTAATGTTTCCTGTTTTTTTCTAACATTTTAATAACACTACTTTTTCTACTCTTGGTGAAATTTCGAATGCTTAAGAAAAGCTTGTGTGGATGTGTTGTTGTGTGGATGAAATAAATGCTGAGGTTTCATCTATTTCATGTTTGAAAATTCTACCAGAACTACTGTTTTAAAATTATAACATTAATGGCTTGTTGTGTATTTGAAACTCTGCAGACTTATAAAAAGAAACTATTAATTTAAAAACATCATAATTTTGTAATCCCAAGAATATATTGGATTTTGTTGTTGGTGTGTGTGTGTGTGTGTGTGTGCGTGCGCGTGCGTGCATGCGTGTGTGTGACAAAGAAATCTACTGGTTTTTCTTTCCCGGTAGTTGACAAGTATGCAGAACAACGATAAAACTGTTTTTCACTAGCACTATGCTAGGATCAAATTTTAAGTTAAAAAAAAAGGAAAAAACCTTCAATTCTGGTAATTTCAATATAAAGTCGAAATTTAATCTACTGATTTTTTTCTTCACGAAAAAATGTAAAATGTCACACTTCTTGTTATCCCCTCCCTCCCCCTTGTCGCAATTTCATGCCCCCCCCCCCCTCCAAGCGTGACATCATTTGTGGATGGCCCCTAATTAAATTTTTGGGTCCCTAAAAAATGCTTATTATTTTTTTGTTCTGAAAAGAGTTTGAACCATGTAGATCCCCCCGTGCAGATAATCGGCGGTTTTCCCACAAAATGAAATCATCATTATCGTCCCTCTAGTATCCACTGAAAAATCGCGATTTTTGAGTAATGACGTTGCTGATTTTAGTTGTGATTTTGGTACATAAGTACCCATAAACTAATGACGCCAGGCACTTCAAAATTTTGTAAATGTCTCTTTACAAGCTGTACTCCATACTGAAATAAGCGATCCATCTATCTGTTTCAAAACTTTTAGAAAAAAATCTTAAAAATCGGAAATGATCGCAAAACGTGTCACTCTTCGAAACATCTTGCAGGTCCGATCCATGTTAAGAATTTTTTCTGAAAATTTCACAAAAGCCACAGCATTTTCGCTGATGGCAGTGTGTCAAGCAGCTTATGGAGAACCCTCTGGAATTTTTTGGAAACCATGGTTTTATTAGTTTATTTCAATTTGTGTACCAAGACCAAGATTAAAAACAGTTTTTTTTTTCTTCGACATACACCCTTAAGGACTTAGCGGTGGTTTATTATTACTTTAGCCACTACATTTTTCGAAGTGTTTGATATTTTTCTGGGAATACTTGAAACATTAAACGATTTGCATAACTGGTTTCAATCGCGAAAAAATAAATAAAATAAAATATCGTGAATCGTCCATCACTATAATTTCCGTGACCCTCAAAAGCGGGGCGGCGCGACGTCACAGATTGATTAGGAAAATGTTCGCCGGATGACTCAAAGAATACGGGTGACGTAGAGGATTCATTTATTCTAATGCTAATTTTCAGTTTTAAGTGGATTGATTCTTCATGGCTGAAATGAAAGCTTTAAAAACATGGGATGGGGAACCGAGTGTCAATGCTTTCTTGTAAGCGTGAGCGAACTTCATGGCATTGTGTCTGCGATTTCCTTTTCAAAATAAAGTGATTTTTAGAAAAAGAAAACCTCCTAAATTGTTTTGATTGGCTATCTGTATAATTTTCTTTCCTTGGCTTTCTGTTTATTTTTCGATTGGAAAACTAAAAGCACCCGTTTTAAACTTGTATCCCGCTGTCAGGTTGCGCGTGGTCCATGCATGAATGCTGTATTTGTTTTTAAAGCTTTAACAGCAATCTGTTGCATTTTACCCTTTTAACGTTCGCAAATTTGTTAACGAGGGACTCGTGACATAGAGAGGCAGCCAACCCCTGTCGGCGCAATAGAAATGAACGATTTCTTAGCTTTGTTTAGGTTAGTGATTAAAAATTTTTATTTATTAATTGTATTTTGGAATAAAATCTTTCTTAACGAATGCCAGAGAGGGGAGAAAATTCGCAGAAGAGCTGCAGCAGTTCTCGGATACAGTGTGATTAAGTTATTTTGGCACCTGTTATGTTTTTTGGCATCTGAAACGGGGCTTAAATATATTATATCAAAATTTTTAATATTTTATATTTTTAGTTTTTTTTTTTAAACTTTTAGCATAATAAAATAATTATATAGATGCATAATACTGTAATTCATTGTAGCTTTTTAAGAATAAAAGGAAAATTTTATAGAGAAATGTTTATCTTCGCTGTAGCAGGTTTTTGAGTGTTTTTACCTCTGTCGTTAACCTCACCCCGTCATTATTCTTCAGGGTCATCTGCATTTGCATCGGCCTTAACTAACTTCGGATCGAAAGTGTGTGGATGAAAACTCATTTCATCACTGTCCTCGAGTTTCAAAAATGCCATTGCACAGAAACGGGCTGGAGCGGTTGTTTTAAGATGTTTCTTCATTGTAAGAATGGATCGGGGTGTATTTTGACTTCTTTTCTTATAGGACGGCATTTCTAGGAAAAAAAAAAAAAAACTTGATTTTGGTTCACGGATAAAGAGAAACTAATTATGTCTGAGAAATGTTTAGGATGCCTCTTCACGAACTGCACTCTGCGTCTACACCGTAATAAACGACAAACCTATCCGATCGCAATGTATGTTTTGCTTTGCAAAATGATTTCTTTGCCATTCTATGTTGACAGGGGTCTGTCCAGATGTGTCCTGTTTTTATGAAAGTGTGAAAACTTGACTTACAATTTTGTGAATGGGAAAGGAGCGTTCCATCGAAATTTCTAGCAAGGGTCCCGTGTTCGTGAGTGGGTGAAAAAAAGGAGTCTTGTTCACGCATCCGTTTATGTTTGGAAAATTCGTTTCATTGGAAAATATTAAATTATATAAACACTAGCATTGCAACGGATATCCGTCAAAACAGACTGCATTCGGCCGGTATGCCGGATAGTATGAGACATCATGTCCCTACGGGTTAGGACCCCCCTTAGAAAGACCCCCACGGAGGGCACCTCGGCCCCTAGATCATTCGTGTAGATAATCGGCCGTCATCCCACTAACCCACAAAAAAGGTCCTAACCTGTCTCCGTTTGGGGAAATATTTCGAAATTCCGCTTGTTTTAAGATTTCTCCACCCTGTTTTGTAAACTCTTATTGACTGTTTGCAATCGTCCTTTTAAAACAGCTTGTAAAGACGGGGAATTTTTTTTTTTTTTTGGGGGGGGGGGTCTCTAACATTGCACTATTCTATTTTTTAAAAAAGCTGTTCAAAAGTTTAAGAGAGAATTCATTATCTAAGCTTTTATCCATATCAGTCAGCAATCGATCTGAAGATAAAATCTTGAGAGCTGACTCGAGTCACCTGGTCAGTGCGGCTCACTCGCCCTTTCGTTCGTTACCAGATGAGTGTGATACATCAAGATAAGCCTTTCGCGTCTGCATTATGAATCTGTTCGGCCTGTGGACTCATTTCAGTTCTCTTGACCATCTGGAAAGCACCATTTGGGATCGGATTTCCGCTCCCGAATGGAATTTTGAATCGGTCATCAGTCTGAGCTATCGTTGCTTGCCAAGCGTGCGTCCAGAAGAAGAAAAGAAATAAAAATAATCCCGTTTGCTCTGATCGTCCAGATTTGGAGATTAAATTGGGAAAAATAAACGATCATTAAAAGATTTTTTTTTTTTTTTTTTTTTTTTTTTTGCTGATGAGGCACTGGAGAAAATGGAGGGAGGGGGGGAAACTAAAGTGGATCTGCACAGTGGTTCGAAAACCGTCGCCGGTCCGCAAAAACATTTCTGAGTCTTTATTTAAACGTTCCAAATACATAAACAGAGTGTATTTGGGACATTTAAATAAAGATTGAAGGGCGTATAATACACATCCAAGGGCGTAGAGAACAAGCCTCGAAAAGTAAGGGGCCCAGACGGTCAGCTATCCAATCGCCGGGGATCGATGCAGACGAAAATTGGGTCCGTTGGGTTTCCCCTTCATTGCTATTTTAATCTGTTTTGTGAATTTTTTTTCATAAAAAAGTGACATTAAAAATGGGTATGAAAACTCACAAAAGTAAGTGTTGGAAGTCACAAAATTAACTGTTTATTTATGTAAACTAATAATGCTGTATAATGGGACATCTAGAAGAGGGGGTGGGAGGGGGGGGGGAAGGGCTGTTTGTATTCTACACCTTCTTCACATCTTAACTTTGCCCTAATTGAATGGTTTAAGGTGCTATTCAAAATTATTTTAAACTGTTTTGCAGTTTAAGAATTTTTGTTTTTAATTTTAAGTAATAAAATCAATTTTTAAGTTAATAAATTTTTAAACTTAAATCTTAATGTTTAATTTTGATTTTAAAAAACGGAAATTTTTTTTTCAGTAGACTGATATCATATTTAAATTTGAATAGAAATCCTATTTTAAAACAAGAATTGTATTTTAAAAATTGACTAAGTATTTTCAATTAGGTTACACCTTTATTCAAATCTGTAAAAGAATTGTTACAAGAGATTGTGTTACTTGATTATTTTTTATGTCATTTAATTAGAAAGTTAATGTTTATTTTTAATAGTAAATGCGCTTGTATTTTCAAGTAAAATTATTTTTTCTTTAAAATGCTTATACAAAATAAATAACTCCCCCCCCCCCCCCCCTCAAACCCTAATACAAAAATGTTTGGGGTAAAAGTATTTTCATGGAAAAGAGTCAAATTGGCAAAAATCAAATAAGAAGTGATTTTCAAAAGTTAAAACTGGAATCAAAATTTGAATCCCTTTCCTGTTTCAGTGGTATATGAACAATGAGAATGAAGCAAAAGATCCGGCTGACCAATTGGTCGCTCTGAAGCACCAGGCGGACTACCACTACTTTTCCCAGAATTATGCCAAGGCGTGCGAGACTTACGAGCAGTGCCTCAGCCTGCTTCCATCCAGCAACAACACGTGGAAGAGGGAATTCATGGAGAACCTCTCGAGGTGTTACTTGCATCTGGGGGACAGCGAGAAGGCCCTCGAGTGGAGTTTGAAACTGGTAAGTGTTCCATTTCTATGGATTCTTCTCTATGCATGCACATGCTGCTGGCGAGGTAGTGTAGTGAACTAATCAACCATTCTATCACCACTTTTTGAATGGTTTGGTACTGTAGTTAAAATTTATGTTCAAATGACTTACTTGCCAACTTTTATGGATTGTTTGGCGATTTACAGCATTCTCAATTTTTTTTCCATTTAATCTTTTCTTATCAGACTAGCAAATATATATATTTTCCCTTCAGCATTCCTTTATTTAAACCTCCAAGGCCATAAGAGTAAAAATGGATTCCTATTTTGAATTTAAATTGAACTTCTTTTATTACCCGCCCCCACTTGTCTCGAGGGAACCAATAAGAAAAAACGTCATTGAATAGGACATGTTCACATTATCATTTCAGTCTTTTCTCGTGCCCTTGAGTAAATATTTTCCCTTAAGTACTCTTTTATTTAAAGCACTGATGCAGTCGGAATAAAAACTAATTTCTATTTTTAATTTAATTTTTTTAACCTCCTCCTCAACCTAGGAAACAAGGAAAGAAAAAAAACTTAACGCAGTAGATCATACATCCAGTTATGAATTAAAATGATGTACCAAAAATTGAAGTACATTTTGACTGGAAATAAACTTAGTTTAACAAGTTATTAGTAACAAAAAATAAACTTAGTTTTACTGATGTGAGGTGGAAATGGACTGAAATGAGCACATGATTTTACAGATGTCGATTTTTCCAGGTTGGCAGGTATGAAATTTTAACTAGCTGATATACATGCTACATGTATGCAGCAGAAAGTTATAAATACAGAAATATGAATGTTTCTGCAAAGCATTTTCAAGGTTGTTGAGGATAGGCTAGTTTTACCCTTGATATGCTTTAGAAGAATGCTTTCTGCATGGCTGACATGTTCCAAGTACTGATGTTTTTAATTTGCTTCAGAAATCTGATAGTGAGTGAAAAATTCTGATTTATGGGTCTCAAATTTACTGACAGAAGCCGAGAAAAATTCGATCCTTCTTGTCAATGACTATTGCATTTTTTTATGCAGTAGAGCATTTCCCAATACTGTAGGATTAAAAATGAATGTGTTATTTAAATGCACTATTGCGAGTATGAGTTGATTTTTTAAGGTCTAATTTACTCAGATCTGCATTACAAATGTGTTTGTGAAGTACTTATTAATGAAAATTTTAACATACTATTTCGCTGTCTTAAAGTAATTGTGTTAGCAACTGTTGTATTGTGTATGTGTATCGTATCATTACTTGTAAATTTTTTTATTGTAAAGGGTAATCTTGTATTGTAAAGAGATGTTCCTATAATTAAATTTTTGAGTTTGGCAGCTATGTTTTTGAGTTTGGTAGCATCCTACTTTCTGATGAATTTACTATGTGTATTGACACTCTTTGTTATTATTAATTTATTTTTTTCTCCTCCCCTCAGCACGAGACTTCCTTCAGTCCTGACCAAAAAGTCATAGCCCTGAATTTACTTGCTACAGTTTGCCATAAGCTAGGAAAATACAATGGTGAGTTCTGTGGTGTTACCAGGATAAGAAAATAAACATGTGGTATAATTGTAATAAACATGTAACTCATACTTGTTAAAACTGTCAATAATCATCTAAAACTGAGAGTTCACTTATTATGTTACTTTACTTGTAAAGTGACTTTGATTCTTAGACGTATGAGGTGATAAAAAGAATGACTGTAAAAAATGAACCCTTCAGTTATTCTTTTTCCAAGTTTTGTGTAGCTGCATTGGAGGGCACCATAGTCAGATTAAAAAAAAAAGTATCTGCGCACACAATCCCAAAGTATCTGCAAAATTAAATTGCGTAATTAAAAAATGGTAAAATTTGCAATAGTAAACAACATACAAATTTATTAAAATATATTTTGAACTGTATTACACTTTACTCTGTAGAAAAGGCTTAGGCGAAGCAGAAAATTAAGTTTTAATGGAAAAATTAATGTTGGCAAGGAAGAAAACTTTAAGGCAAAGTAACAATTTTAAAAACAAAGTGATGGAAGCATGAAAAACCCAGAAATCGAATTCTCCCTTACTTTTTTATAGGACCCCCCCCCCCTAAAAATTAGGTAGATAAATGTTCAAGCATCATTTTTGGGTTTTAGCTTGGAAGATATTCCTGTCAGTTTATGCATCCATGAAAAGAAGGGATAAGTTTTTTTTCATCAGTTTGTCTATGGACTTCGAAGTTATCCAGTCCTTAATACTATGACTTCGTCGCACAAAATGCCACTCCGCACTTTTTCCTTGATTTCCAAAGTATTTTGTCATTGCCTCTAAAATAATGCTATCACACTTAGTTGGCAATGGTCCGTTTACTGAAATCATCATTTCATGATGAGTTGTTTCCTCACTAATCGGTCTTCGTTTATTGTTTCTGTGCTCATAACTGGATGTTAAGCATTCTCATACTGATTCAACGGACAATGCAATAGAGGCAACACATATTGCATGTAAAATCAATTCTACATTTTTATGAAATGTTTTTTTGCTACAGAGAAATTCCTTAATAATACTTAAACTATTGAGATTTTTGAATTCTGCATCAGGCATATCTTTACTTAAATCCAATAAATTTGAAAGAAAAGTCCTATACTGGCATTGTAACACATGTGTAGGAACATCTTTCAACTCATAGACAATCTTTCTCACTGAAAATATAAATTTGTCCATGTGAGATGCAGCTGTAAGAGGTAATCCTTTAATTTTTAGTTTTGTTGCTAATAATTCCAGATCAGTGATACTTCTGATGTGATTAACAACAACTACATCATCTGCGACATTGTCTCTAAAGTTTTCTTCCATTAGCAATGAAAAACTTTCGAGTTCTTCTTGAACCGTTAATTTAACGGTACTCATATCTGATCTTGACTTTGTTGTCTGACTACGAGTAAGATTGAAGGAACTTTCAGGCTCTGGGAGAAACAGTGGAACCCCTTGATATTCACCAATACTCTCTATTAATTCTTTATTCGAATGGTAACACAGCCAAAAACACTTTTGAACATCTGTATTTTCTTCAGATAGAACAAAAACTTGTTGCGATTTACATGGACACATATGTTCATTTACAGCAGAACACATTTTTTTCAAAGGGTCCACTTTTTGAATGAAACTGTCAAACCGCTCATGTGGAAGTATATCTACTTTTTGTAGAATATTTATGATGTTGCTAAATTGATCATACAGATCACATAGGCCAGATAGTCGCAAACAAAATTTTAAATTTAGAATCTTATATGCAAATTTTCATCTGTGGCTTTTTGCTTTTGGGTAGTATTTCCATTAAATGATTCCACTTGCTTTTCTTCCAAAACAGAAATGATGCCTTGATAATCAATTCTGAAGTTGTCATATACTTTTTTCACAGAGTTGGCAAATCTTGTTGCCCTATAATAGCAAGGATTTCTAAAACTACTCTCTAACTGTAACATGGTATCCTTTAAGTTTTCATATTCTTTACCCCAACTAAAAAATGAAAATATTGATCCAATGGTTTGGGTGTCCATGGCAACCCACTCACATTTTTTATTTTTCCCGCATATGGTCATCTACAAGACCAGCTTTATGCATTAGGTCCCAATCATAAAAGAACTCTTTGTCTACTTTCATCTGTATTGGATGTAAAATGTTCACTGAGATGACTAGGTACTCCTAAATTAAAATACTGGCCGTCAAAAGAGCCACCAATGTACTGCTCAGTTGATATATCCCATTCTGAAATTGTAGAAATTATGCTCTCTGCTATTGCTTTCCCAGTATGAGCTTTGATGGTAGGATAACCTAAATATATGGCATGCATTAGAGTATCAGAATCTGGTACTACAGTGATAACCATAATAAAATGCCTGGTTCGATGTTTCTGAGTAGCTTTATCTGCAACTATTTTCACTGGTGGTTGGAATCCTGTTTGTGTTAATCTCCCATTCAGAAACTTTTTTAGACGACTTGCTATTGATTCTGATGCAAAGGGCAAAAACTTCTTAACAAATGCTTCTGGATGATTTATATCACCTAAATCACAACCATTTCTAATGCTAATTGCAATCTCATCTTCAAAATCACAGTACAGACGACCATTAAAGTATAGTTTATAAGCAATCCGTCCAATTCGTAATCCTACTTCTTTGTCTCTCTTTTGATATTGCTGTTCTTTTTTCTCACTCTCTTCTCTCAGTTCCAAGTTAGACTGATGCACTTTACTTAATAGGTGCTCTTTCAAATGCTTCTTCAGATAACGGAATTTTGCAGGCAAATTGCAATATAATGAAAATTCTGTTCCACATTCTGGGTGATACACAAAAATAGCTGGGTGGGAATTTATACTACTTCCTTCAGGCATAGGATTCTCTAAAGGAATACATATACGTCATACAAAGCAGCAAGTTGATGCATTGTAATCAAATTCATCCAATAGGTTAGTGATATCTGTGATGGAACGGCAAGATTGAAATAAATAATTTATATCAACAGAATTATCAATGTATGCTTCCATATTTTTTCCCTCAAAATTTTCAAATTCACTTTTTTTCTTTTTCAAAGAAGCTATTTCAGTTTCTAAGTTCTTTACATGCTTCAAAATTTCACTTAACTTATCATCCACAGAATTTGGAAGTCCTTTTATTTTGCTCAGGTGTTGCTGATCAGAATGACTGTCACTTTCATTATTATTACCAAAAGCACATGGTAAAATTTAGACTTCTCAGTGTGAACCTCCATCCAGGGAACGGAAACTTCCATAATTTCACTCAGCTGTTGCTGCTCAGAAGCACATTCATTGACATTAGCAGCAACGCACTGTAAAATTTCAGGCTCTTCAGTGGGAACTTCGACCTCGGGAACTGAAACTTCCGATATTTTTGCAATTTGTTGAGATTCAGCCAAGTAATTGCTATGAACATTTTTACAATTTTTTGGTTTGATAAAGGCAGTGATGGATGTTTGTCCTGCACCTCTATTATCAGCAGAGTTACCGTTTTCGTTGTAAATGTAAAGTATAATTTCGTTCCCTTAATTCTTCTCTGCAGAAACTGCATTTAACCTTTCGCGTTAAACTAGGACAACTGCGTTTCATCTTCCTTAGATGTCCAAAACTTGCCCGTCGCAACAAGATCAAACGAATTGAATTGTAATCTCAATACCACATGTATTCCTTATCGTTACTGCCAACAAGCTTCGAAAACAAGACGCATGCGCCGCAGGAACGGTGCGAGCAGACCATGGAGACAACTGGAGAGAGCATCTTTTCGTAATGCACCGGAGTAAGGACGAAATGTGTTCCTTTGCACCGCATCACAAATAAGTCGAACGCGTAATAGGAACGCACGCCACACATATGACCAAAACACAATGCACCGTGCACATGCGTTTTGGTCACATCCGCGGAAGCCTACTCAGCACACCCTTTTAGCCGCTTTGCTCTCCCCAGTGCCTCCATGGAGCAGGCTGCTGACGTCACTTTCTGCTAAACACGTCAGTTAACTAAATAACATTGGGCGACGACCATCTTCCGTGAAGGGAGGCTGAGGGTGGGCGATTATCTGCGAAGCTTCTCAGATTTTCTACGGAGAAGACGTAGTCAGTAAAATATGTATAAGCAATGAGCCTATCTATACGTACGTACACACCTACATATATCGCGTTTGCGCTAAAGTTGCTTAGAAAATATTTTCTCTAGGTAATTGTTGCTCCATTCTATAAAAAAACGGGAAAAACTATCTGCAAGATCTCGAAATTCTTCGCGAATGTATCTGCGCATGGTGTGCGTCTATATTATCTAGCTATGGAGGGCACCTACTTGACCACTCGAGTAATAGCGTATGCAGTTTTCCTTCAGGGAGTGGGGTTATATAGACATGATCTTTATAAGTGAAAGGCATAATCCTTATGCAAAAAATATGGACATTGTGTTAAAATATTTTTGAGAAGGGGGCTCCCCTTTTGTACGCCACTGCACTAGAGGCATTTTCAGAATTTTTTATTTGGGAGATTGTATCGAGAAGTTCTTAAAATGAGTGAATTGGAACACTCACTTTTGAAATTGAATTATATCGCATGATTAATAGATAAAAAGCAAAAAATACAAATGGTACATAGTATGTATACATGGAATGAATTATAACTTTTCACTTGGTTATTCATAAAATACTTCATATACATATATAAAAAAAACATACAGGTGGATTATTGCTATGCATTTTTTCAGGGTTGTCATTGCATTTCTGTTTTGTTTTAGCTAATTATCTCAAGCTTATTTTATTTAGCTTAAATTTTGTTTTGTTGAGCTAATCTACCCTTAAAAAAATAACTCTCTCTGCTGCTGCTGTCAGAGAGAACTTGTATGGCGCCAAAAGTCATGATTTAAAAAAAAAGAACAGGTATTCTCTGGTGGTGGTCACAGGAATAAAAATAGGGTACAAAACCTCAAAATATGGGACTGTCCCATACACTAGATTTTGGCTGTTTTCTGCAGGATTTTGGCCTGTTTCTCAGGCTTTTCGTTCCTGGGTATCAGGATTTTTCTTCATTGTCTCAGGCTTTTTAAAAGTTTAGAAAAAAATTCAATTGAATAGTTTTCTTCAATAATTCTGCAAGATCTATTCTTGTTCCCTTCAAGCTAGTCAGGCACAACAACCTATTTTAATATAATTTTTAGGTAGAAATAGCTTATCCCATTTCTATTTTGACGGATGTTATCTATTTTCTAATATTGGCAAATTTTTTATGCAATATAGCTCGTTACTTAAAAGTAACGGAATACTAGCTTCTAAGTTCATACTGACACGCATGACATTTAAGAAAGGTATTAATTATGCGTGCAGTTTATACTGAAAATATATTCATAAGTAATCTCAGGCTTTTGTATTTTAAAAACTTGGCATATCTGCCCATATGACACACCCCTGATATATAGTGGGACAGTTGGTCACTTTATCTGAAGAGCAATTGGAAGTGAGGCAGTTCTGTAGAGATGCCTACTAGTAATGATTTTCATAGCTTCTACAGAATTGTTTTTGAAAATTTGATTTTGCGGACTACAGGAAAAAGTGTATATGTTTACAGAAATCTATATAAATAAAACAAACCGTAAAATCTCAGTTAGTTGGTGTCTCGTATAGCTCCCAGAGATCGTAGACCTACCAAATTTTGTATGGAAATTCTCCAGGACGTGTCCCGACATACCTCAAAGCGATTTTTTTCAAAATTCAAATTATTTTAGGAGATATCAATAAAAAAGTCTCGCTAAAGGCTAATTTTTGCTCTCTGCCATTTCACAATTGTAATACCCACAGTGGGAAAAGTGAGGATTAAGCGTATCTAGGTTGCCATTTCTGGCAAGTTTATTAAATGATTTTCTCTTGATGTTAAAATAAGACTAAGGATTTTTTTAAAAAAAGATTATTTGTAAGGTGCCACTTACCCTAATGTCGCTCCTGTTTGTAACCATCTGAATTTTAAATTCCATTCAGAATTTGAGAGATTTCAGTGCCAAGGAAGGCAATGAGAAACAGGATTCTCTCCAAATAAGATGGTGAACCAACTGGTTGCCAGATGCGGCTAGTTTAAATATAAACTGATTTATTCTATACCATTTTTAAAGTATGTTCTTTTAATGATCTTAAAAAAAGTTATTGCAGAATACTCAAAGCCTAAAGCAAACAATTATCGGATGCAATCAATGTCGAATTTGTAATCAGTGCCGGCTGAAGAGAAAAAGTGTTCAGTCTGGATTTCTCTCCTCTGGAGTCTTCCCTCTCTTCTGTTTTTCATTTTCAGGCTGTTATAAATTGTGAAGGCTTGGTGGTAGATTGAATTCTGACAGAACAAAGTTTTTCTGTTCAAGCTGCTTTTTATGTTCCTGATATTGTTATTATTACACTTTCAGGAAAAATTTATGTGTGAGCGAATTTTCATTGCTGTATACTGTTATATAGTTACTTATATATATATATATATACTAGCTGAAGTACCCGTTCTTCGCACGGGAATGAATGGACTTTTTGATATTAATATTTGTTGTGATTACTATTTATTGTAATAAAGAGATATAGCAAAATGGATATCGCGTTATATTGTGTTCAATAATCATGCATACTGAATTTCAAGGCAATCGTTTTTACGGTGCAGAAGGCGATGCGGCGTAGCACAATCTAGTGGCGAGTTTTAGCAAAACGGATACGGCAAAAATATTCTTCGCATTCAGATATCGATGTATACGAATTTTCATGACGATCAGCTGAATAGTCTTGATGTTCATGTGTTGACGCGACATCTAGTGTCAAGTTATAGGAAAATGGATCGTGCCAAACTCTTCCCCGTGTTCAAATATCTATGTATACCTATTTTCATAGCGATTATTCGCACAGTCAAGAAGTGATACACTGCAGGGCCATCTAGTGGTTAATTAAAGTAATGATTTGCTACAGCGCCGTCATGTGGTGAGTTATAGCAAAATGGATAACGCCAAAATATTCTCATTTTTCAAATAGCTATGTATACTGATTTTCATAGCCACCGTTTGAATGGTCAAAAATTTGGCCTGCTGCAGCGTCATCTAGTGGCGAGTTAAAATAATAATGCATTGCAGTGCCATCTAGTGGTGAGTAACATCAAAAGTAACGCAGTTAGAATATATTCTTCGTTCTCAAATGTGTAAGTATAAAAAATTTTATGCCGATCAGTCGAACGGTATAGAAGTTGATGCGTTGCAGCGCTATTTAGCGGTAAGTTACAGCAAACGGATAGTGAAAAATATTCTCCGTGTTCTAATATTCGCGTGTACCAAATTTCATCGAAATTTGTTGGACCATATTCGCATAGCAAACGGCTAAACGGAATAGAATTCGACGTTCTGCTGCGCCACCTAGTGAAAAGTTAGAGGAAAACGGATAGCATAAAAACCTTCTCCATGATAAAAGACTTAGGTGAACCAAATTTCATGGTGATCGGTGAAACGGTGCTGGAGTTTTTCAACCTCCTACACACATACCAACATTCATTTTTATCTATAACCAGTCTTATTATACGTATATACCAGTCTCAAGTAAAATCCAGTTTCAAATCTAAGCCTCGCCAAAGTGCCAGCATACGCCATTTTGCAAGAGTTTTTTCAGGGAATCATTCGAAGCATTGACTTAGCAGCAATCAAAATGGGAAATGGTTCGACCGCCAGGCATTTATTTGAAAAGTGGAATCCCTTAATACAGCCGCATTTTTTAAATTATCAACTATAACATGTTTTATTCATCGTTACCTCGATGTACTAAATGCGGAGATTTCAATTTTCTGAAATTTGGCGGATTTCCCCCAAGTTAAATCAATGTACTCAATTGGCGAGAATTCTGAAGCTACATCGCTTGAAATGTCCTAATAACTGCATTATTTCTGCACGGATAGTTAAAATTTAATGCTGTATTCTAAGAAAACCTATACACTTGTTTTCAAAAATGCTATTCCCTTAAGCTCTCAGTAAATTGAGCCAAAAAGCCTAAAACTGTGCAAACCGCTAGAACTCACACTCTAAAAATCGGCCTATCAGCCATTTTATTTTTCGCCAAACTAAAAAAAATTACATATTAGTCTCGGATATCTTCGATCCTCATTGTTTTGCGTATAAAACATTTCATTCCTGCTCTCATTTCTTATGCGCACACGATATTATAATTAAAAAAATAACCAAAAAAGTAAACTAAAAAAATCATTATTATTCTTTTATTTTTACTTTAAGAATTTAAAACATTTTATTCGGCAAAATCGCCACACATGGCAACCAAGATGCTTATTTCACACACTTTTTTCACTACAGGGGTTAATATTACGTGAAGCTTTCTGCGTGGAGAACATAAAAAATCTCTTAAATTCCGGGAACGGAAATTAAGGGAACCCTTCAGGAGGAAAACGTTTTTAAGTTGAGTTTCAAAGTTTTAAAGTGGACTATCATTTATTCTATATTATTTTACATATCTGTGTAAAATTTCAGGCTGACAGGTCCATTTTTGTGGAATTGTATACTACCCAAATCAACAAATTGACAAACATAATTTCATTTTTATTTATAAGATAACCTACGCTTGTTTTTAAAAATACCCTCTCATTAAATTGCGCCAAGCGCTAGAATCATAGAAAATCTGACACATTTTCAGATTTTTAAATACGCACTAAAGTGCTATATATAAAAAGAGTTATAATCCATGGGTCTTCCCTATTTTCGTTCCTTCTTTCATTAAGTTGGAAAGTGTATCATTATTCATGAGTGTGATTAAACAAAATTAAAATTGATATTTCTAACATCCTTTTTTCTGGATGTAATACATTAGATGCAGAAAAGCTGCTCTGAAAAATGCACAATTCCAACTGAATGAAAATTTCAAAAACTTATACGCAGGTGTATTCATAACCCAAATAGCAGACGATTAAATTACGATAAATAGCGCCAAGCGTTAGAATCCTCCTCAAAATCGCGAGAATGCTGAAGATAGATCGCTTGAAATCCCTTAATAACTGCATTATTTTCGCAGGGATCATTAAAATTTAACGCTGTATTCTAATAAAACCTTTGTACTTGTTTTCAAAAATCCGTTTCCTTAAGCTCTCAGTAAATTCGCCAAGCCGGAAACTGTGCAAACCGCTAGAACTCACTTTCTCGGCATTTGAGCCATTTTATTTTTTCGCCAAACTAAAAAATTTT
Organism: Cheiracanthium punctorium; assembly: GCA_038373885.1. Taxonomy (NCBI): domain Eukaryota; kingdom Metazoa; phylum Arthropoda; class Arachnida; order Araneae; family Cheiracanthiidae; genus Cheiracanthium; species Cheiracanthium punctorium. The sequence goes on along the minus strand of JAWZYV010014675.1, from coordinate 723 downwards.
AACTTATTAGCCTCGGAAATCTTCAATTCTTATTGTTTTGCGTATAAAACATTTCATTCCTGCTCCGATTTCCCATGCACACGATATTATAATTAAAAAAAATATAAACTAACAAAAAAAAAATCATTATTATTCTTTTATTTTTACTTTGAGAATTTAAAACATCTTATTCGGCAAAATCGCCACATATGGCAACCACGATCCTTATTTCACACTTTTTTCACTACAGGGGTTACAATTACGTAAAGCTTTTTGCGTGGAGAACATAAAAAATCTCTTAAATTCCGGGAACGGGTGGACTTTCAAAATTTTAAAGTGGACTATGATTTATTCTATATTATTTTACATATCTATGCAAAATTTCAGGCTGATAGGTCCATTTTTGTGGATTTGTATACAACTCAAATCCACAAACAAATAAACAAACAAACAAACAAACAAACAAACAAACAAACAAACAGAATTTCATTTTTATTTATAAGATATATATATATATATATATATATATATATATATAATTCGTGAAGTATGTTTACATAAAATTTGAAGAATTATCTGCCATGTCATGAGTTGCAGTTTGTTTTCCCAAAAGTAAAGATAAGATATAATTAAGTAAGATTTTATTTATTTTTAAATTTTAAAAGGGTTGTCAAATTTTGTCAATGCGACTTACTACGGACAAACATAAAAAAACTACAGAAAATATTCACAATTACAACAAAC
>JAWZYV010014674.1:0-75148 GCA_038373885.1 Cheiracanthium punctorium | reverse complement strand
TTGTGTTAATGTTGATATCAAAATAAAATGAAAAAATGAAAAAAAAAGCTTTGCTAAAACACACATATACTATAAAAAATAATGCAAGACGTACGTTTCGGGTGGTACAAGGGATAGGCCCTTCTTCGACTTTTAAAACACCATCCGACACAAGGCGGGAAGGTAGGAAAGCGAGAAATGTCAGCAAAAGGACACACAGAAAAAAGGAAGTTGTCGTTAGGAAGGAAAAAAATTCTTAGAAAACCAGAGTGAAAAGGGAAAATCAAGTGAAGATCGGGGGAGGGAGAGGAATAAGCAAAAGAGGAACGTGACTTTAAAAAAAGAAATAAATATTAAAGAAATTGAAATAGTTGACTAAAAAAACATTAAAAGAACAAACACAAAAACAATGCATCCCCCAGCGGTTTTTTTTTTGGGGGGGGGGGCGTCTCGAGAGGACAGGGAGGGAGGTCAGGTTTTTTTTTTTTTTTTTACAGACACTGCCGTTGGATGATTTTAGAATTTTAGCGACCTTTATTAAAATCGTTATCGTGGGTTGCTCTCTTTCTAAAAACGGGACATTGCAGGAGACTTTTACGGGGGACATTACGGGGGACACAGACGGGACATTACGATGTCCCGAAGCTGTGCTTGGGGACAACGGGACAAGCCACCTAAAAACGGGACTGTCCCGTTCAAAACGGGACGTATGGTCACCTTATTTATAACATATATACCCAATTTGAGCTCAATCGAATGCCCCGTTTAGGAGTTCACTCACACACACACACACACACACACACACACACACACACACATACATACATCTCTTAAAAATAGCATAAATGAATTCAGAAGACCTCAAAACACACTGTGACTGTATTGACACATACACCAAAATCTCGAAGTCGAATTTTTTCATGATTAAATACTTTTCTTACATGGTACATGTTCGGAAAGTAAAAATAGCTCATAGCTGCACGGCCGTTTAGAAGGTGCGTGTAATTAATATGCAGAAAAGGCAAAATTTATTGTATTCTATCTGAAATTTCGGGCTCGGGCTCCGACTTGAAGAATATTGCTCGGGCTCTGGCAGACTCGGATTTTAAGTCCTAGGGCTCGGGTTCAAAAAATGAGCCCGAATTCATCTCTAACACACAACGCTATAAATAAATAAGTAATTATAATAATAAATTAAAACGAAACAATGGTTCATTTTCTTTATAAATCAAAAAAATATTTCGCTGTATTGTGTATGATATTTAAATAATCCTGTACAAAAGAAAAGAAAAAAACTGAAATCTCTACTGCTGTGTCTAATAATTTAATTAACACTTTACAAATATTTTTATTATATATGATTTCTCTGATGAAAACTCCTTAACCCCACCTTTCAGTTTTTTCTCATTTGAAGGCAATTTACGTTCAACATAAAAAAGTTGTCTGGCAGCTCTACAAGAATAAAGAAGATTGAAAGGTGTATTTTAAAATGTAAAGAAGCAGTAAATGAGTCCCGATTTGTAAAAGTTATTACAAAGCAACTTAATTTTTTTTTCCACAAAAACGCTTTCTGCAAAATTCTCGTGGGACAAATATTATTCCTTTTCACACACTTTTGAGAACACAAATTTCGGTTTCCCGTCCCAACCTAGCGTGCCTCGCTATCCCAACCATGTTCCTCGCTATCCATGGGCAATGTCCCAACCCAGAGTAGAATTTCTTTTCCCCTTCTCATACGTACCCTACGTACAACTCCACCCCCCCCTTAAGAATAGCCCTCTTGCCACAGGTTAGTAATCTATCATTCTCCCCCCTACAAACAGGGCAGCGGCTAGTTCGTGCAATGACCCAGATGGCGCACTATTACGGCGGAGAATTTTCACAGAAATGTAGACTCGATAGTTTTGCTTATCGTTAATTTATTTTTCATCAAATATTCTTTTCTTTTTATTGAAGAATCAGTAAACACTTTGAGAATGTATCTCCCGTTTACGAAATTCGTTTATCTTAATTAGCAAATATTTTACGGCTGTTCAAACACAAAAAACCTGTTTTTCCCAACTTTAATTGAATATTAAAAATATTAATAGAACTGATTTCAAAATTTTAGAAATTAAATAATCTGTATCGCATTAATATCTTGGCAAGGAAAGAAAAACTGATTTAAAATAACAAAAATTGTAGACGTAGGACGAGAAAATACACTTCCCGTAGGTTAACAAGGGAAGTCTCAGTTTCGTTTTCTACCAGCGTATGTCGCCTTAAATATGACTTGTACGTAATCAGCTCGAATGCAAAGAATGAAATGTAGATGGCAGCTCTTTATGGAGAATACCTTGATAAACGCTTTTTAATACAAAATTAGAGTATGAAAGAGCTATAAGAAAATATGTGGATATAGAAGATAAGACTAAATTCAGTGACTGACCGATATGGTCGGTCAAAAATTGATTCAAAATCTATATTTATTAATGAATCTGGAGCTTATTCTTTGATTTTATTATCTAGAATATTAAGGAAGAAAGGGTAAAATCCGGAAAACCGATAGAGTGCTATGAAGATTTTCTGTTCTTAACAGAATTTGTCATTTAAAGAAATTTCTGACTATACAAAAGCGATAATTTCAGATAATAAATTTTCAAAGCAGTCATATATTTTAGGATGAGAACAGAAAAAAATTTAGTAAAGACATTGGATCTTATCACAAATTGCTTTTCATCAAAAAGTCTTATACAAAACTAAGAGGACTTTTGCCTCGTATTTTAAAAGCCTTTGAAATTTATGAAAAAAAGTTCTGGTCTATTGTTTAACTTCACAATAAAATGTTTAAAATAAATAAAAGAGTCTATGAACATGTTATTTAGAAGTTCCGAAAAAAGCTAGCATGGCCTGAATGGTCTAGTGGTTAAGGCTCTTCCTCAGACAGATCGAAAGAAGTTTCCTTTCCATGTTAAGCAATGGGACTTTTATTGCTTCGGTTTTCAAGTAATATCTCGGCACTAAATTAATATTTTCAAATTTTTCTTTCATTGTTGTTTTCTTGAAAGACTTCTCACCTTTTCCATCTTTCAGATTTTAGAAATATTGCTTTGATGTATTTTTTATTTAATATTAAACACAATTATCTATCTACAAAGACACGAATTCTGACAGTCAACTACGATTTTCTCAGACCAGACTAACTTTTTTGAAATTTGGTAAAGATAGAAAAATTGCAGTGCACTTTGCCTTTTCAAATACATAAGTATTTTTTATCTAATCCATAAATTTGATTTTTAGCGATTTATTTACACATTTTTGAAGAAAAATTTTCAGATGTTTTCCACCCCCACTTGCCCACATGTTGCGTTACCACCCGCAGAGATGAAACGGAGAAAAGGAGGAACTTGATTTACGACTCCTCGCAGAAAAACTCTGTTTAGGCTTCTGCTTGGTTTGTGTTGAAAAGGAATAGATTTGTTTCGGATGGATGATGTAAATGGAGGGAAAATTTACATTGCACAGTACGGAGTACAATTTCCACTTATATAATATTTAAAAAGTTTAAATGCACAAACTTTTTTAGGCGAAGCAGCTTCAACCTAAAATTGTAGGAAAGTTTATTTCTCTTTTGTAATTCCATATATATCGAAGTTTCCTTCTGATGTTCGGTAATCAACTAAATCACTATTCATTACGCTCATTACTTATATATATATATATATATATATATATATATATATATATATATTTACTTGTACATAATTTTTCACACAGCTATATAAAATGCTAAAGAAAAGGGCCTTTAGTATATAAGTAAAGGTTAAAAAGAAATATAAGTAAATAGTATTATAAAATAAGTAAAAACCTATTGGACTAATTTGTATGTGTGTGTGTGTGTATCTATGCACGCGCAATCGAATACGCAAAGTCACATCATCTAATCCGAAAGTCACCAGATATATCAAGTCAATAGATATATCAGATATCAAGTCAATATAGCGACCAATCAAGTCAATATAGCGACCAGAGTGTTTGACAAATTTTAATCGAACTTAGCTATTAATCATCCGCATCTTTTTTTTCCCCTGTAATTCCAACTTCCAACAAAGTCCGCAATTAATTCCTTTTTATTTAATGTTGTAAATTTCCCTGATTAATATGAAGATATATGCTCTCAAAATATAAAAAGTGGCTCCTTTACTTCAAAAACAAAAGAATTTTGAGGCAGTCCAATATTTGATTAAATACCATTATCGTATTTACTACAAAACAAAATAAGTTCATGTCAATATTTAAATAAAAATTATTATTCTGAGGGGGGGGATATTCTTTTTTTTCTGGTTCGCGTTTTTTCCGGTTCGCGTTTTTTACCGTTCGCGTTTTTTCCGTTTGGCGTTTTTTCCGTTCGCGTTTTTACCGTTCGCTTTTTTCCGTTTGGCGTTTTTTCCGTTCGCGTTTTTACAGTTCGCGTTTTTTCCGTTCGCGTTTTTTTCCGTTCGCGTTTTTTCCTACATTCGAATGGGAGCTGTGGACACAAAGCACCCGCAAGGCTTTCATTTGCGCCTTGCGCCCATGCTTTCCTGTGTGAAATTGTCTTCTTTTCCTATTCCTTACCTCCCTACGAAATATTGATGATGAATTTCGATTCACCTTGTATATTTACTGTAAATGTGGTTGAGGACACTTAAAATACGATTTTTTAAAAAATATTATTACGTAGTCCATGAATATCCTGAATTCACACTTTAACCCTTTCAGACTTTGCGTCCACAATTGAGGGCACAAAAATTATGTCTACAGTCGTACAGGATGGATGCCTTAATTTATACACTTAAAGAAAAGTCCCCCCCCCCACCTCCTCCGAAATTTAAAATTTTGTTAACAAAATGATAATGTGAAGTCGTTTTGTGAACAATTCAGCCTTTTTCACCGTTTGGTACCCCTCCAAAATGTATTGCTATGTTCAGCCCCAGAAGAATTAAATAGATAATACACAGAATCAAAGCATTAATTGACCAATTTTATTTCCTTTTTTATTTAAACTACCCATCATTATATTCCGTTTTTTAAACCTATTTATTAGTTTGTCAGAAGTCAGAAGTCATAAATGACCAATGCCCTCAATTGCGAACACAACACAGTGAAAATTGTATACAATCCCACCCCCCACCCCCCATTTTAAAGAGACTTACTTTAATTAACGGATCAGAAAACAAAACATACAAAAAATTAATTTAAAATATTCCTGCATCTGAATTAGATCTGTAAAAGGTTAACGCTAGTAACTTATAAAGATACAGTTTAAAATTTTTGAGTCAAAGGTGTAATTTGATTGCTTTAAAAACTGTTTAAACCTTGCATTGTACAGTTGCGGAAAAAAAGTCCCACTTGCTCTTTATTTCGCCTTCATTCATCGTACAGTAAAGTTATATATACCATTCGTTTGCAAATAACGCGTACTTTAATTTACTATTAATTTAATTTGCATCAGGGGCCGTCTTCATATTTAATTATGCATCAACTTCGTTTTTCTCAATGGCAACCGAATATTTTGACTTTATTAAACGAAAGAAAACCTTCAAATTACCCTAAATATAAATTTTCACCGATTTTCTACAATTATTTCCGGAGATATTGCGAATTAATTTTTGCGTGTTTTTAAGGGACTTTCTGCAAATTGAAAAACGCTATTTGTAGGTTCCGAACTTTTCGCCTTTCATTAATTTCGCTTGCGAGAGTTAAAAGAAATTAATATTATTTTCAAGGAAAATATTGTTTCCATCTCTCTTAAAATTTTTTGTACTGAGAATATCAAGGGTAGATTAGAATATTTAGTCTGTGGTCCAAATGACCCGGGAGTTCATAACTTCCTTGGTTCGCACACATGATTTAAGGGAAAAATGGAAAATGACTGCTCACGATTTTGAAAATCTTTGTAATTTTGAAATTGTTATTGAGTATTTCCGTGGATGGTTCTCTTAGACAGGTGAAATGTTGGCAGGAGTTAGAGGCTGCTCTCTGCTCTTCTGACTACAAGCTTGAATATTACTCAGCTATGGCCGAACTTGAAGAATGATTTCCTGATAGAAAATTTATTTGTTTGAATTTCATGTAAAAAATGCAATTACTTTTTTGCCGACCCAACATTATCACCGTGTTTGTTATTTCACTTTCTTCATTTAATACTATCGTCTGCAATGTGCAATATTCTTAAGACTTTTGGCGGTATTTTAATTTATAGTTAGATGAAAATTTAGACAGAAAAACGTGATTTTGAATGTTTTATAAAGTATGGGGAAGTCCAAAGACCTAATATTTCCGATATTAAAAAAGGTCACATTCACGTCTGGAAAGTTGAGGATGTTAGTTTTTCAGAAATAGGACGTTATATTAGAAGACATAAATCTACTGCATCTAATTCTATAGCTGGAAAATATTTTATTTGGGAGAATATGGTAGCGGACGCAACAATACACGCTTTATAGAATCCCTATCAAACTGTAAAAACCTCTAATTTATTTGCTTCAAAATTTGATATTTTTAATACTGGTATCTTTTACTGTGTTTTTGCACAAAATAAATCTAATTTACGTTTATTTTATGCAATTTTCAAAAAAATTTCACTTAGTAAATGTATATATGGTCCCTTAACTCATGAAAATAACACATTTTATTTAATATAAATTAAACTACTGAACGTAAAAATTTGAAATTTTGCACAGCCATGTAATATTAATTTCTGCATCTATTTCCATCGAAATTTGGCTAGGTCGCTATTCATAATTTTTTTTAATATTAATTTAATAATTTATAATTCATATTTATTAAAAATCAGAATAACATTAAATTATGTTTGGGTCGTTTAGTTCTAATAGTACGAATAAATATCAGCTTCTTACTACCAATATTATACGCGATATCAATTGAAGTATGAAAAAATATTTTAACATAGGGGGAGGGGGATTTTGGGTGCTCATAACTCACTCATTTTCTGTCCAAATTTATTGAAAATTGGTGTCCGGGGTTCAAATGAGCTAAATTTTTTAAATATGGCGTGAAATCTAGGGGTTGCTCTTGAGGAAAAAAAAGTTGGTGCGAATTTTAATATGTAGATGGCCCCTTATGCAATTTTTATGCATAGCAAATTAAAGTGTACGTCAATCGTAAACGATTGGTATCTGTAACTTTGCTGTACCGCGAGCGACGGCCGAAAAAAGTACAAGTGGGACTTTTTTTTTCCGCAGCTGTACATCAAAAGAACATTATAAGTTTGGAATGGTTCATGAGGAGGTTGCAAAGAAAAAAGGAAAAAAGAAAGAAGAGAAAAAGAAAAGAAAAGAAACGCTAAAAAGCAAATAATGTATCATTTGTATATGTATCATTTGTATATATTGATCATCATTGGGCAATTGGTATCATGAATGTGCCATACAAACAACATAAACCTATCCGATTTTGAGAAAATCTAATGTTTCAGTTTTTCAGTAGAAATATTTTAAAAGTGTGCCACAATGGCAAGCTCATAATCAGGAGCCTCACCAGTTGCCGAGAGCATAGCGCTCTGAACTGGTAGACGGAAGGTGCCTGATTCAAAACCAGCTCGCGTCCGCCGTACTAACTGTTCTGAGGTTTCCTCCGAAACTTAGCGTAGATACGGGTTAGGACCCCTTAGAAAGACCCCAACGGAGGGCACCCCACCCCTCGGTCTAGAGCTTACGTGCAGCTAATTGGCCGTAACAAGAAAACAACATCATACTCAAGACTAAATTTTCATAGTCTTAAAAAAATCTCATTTTAACGTCAATTTATACATATAAAAAATATATGATAGAAGTCAAAGCCCGTTGTGGAGGCGCTTATAACAGGCGTTAGAAAAAATATTGACAAAAATATGTCTACACTCAATATATTTAATCCTCGTCCACCTATAACTTCATATTCAATTGTTATTTATATACTCAAATCGAATTTCATGCTATTCTGCAAACGCGCGGAAACTTTTCGCATTCGACCAATTTCTTTTTTGTATACAGAGCCCCTCTTATATCAATGCTTCAAGCAGACGATCCTTTTTAGTAAAAAAAAGTACGGGTGTGTTATTTGGAAAAACAATTTTAAAAATTTGGAATCGCAGTTTTCCCTTCAAAGCCTGATAACCGTGATTTCAGTATGACGTCATTGTCACATGAATAAGCTAATTTTGTCAAGCAAATGATTCACTTTTTTTACTCTAGGAAATAAAATGGAGTTGAAAAGAGCGAAAAATCGCTTTAAAATGGGAAACGGGTTGATTTTCAGATTTTTAAAGTAGCGCAGATTGCTTTCTACATTTTTATATACATATTTATGAAAAATTTGAAGCGGATCGTACAAACGGTGATCTTATTTCGTTTTTGCGCTTTTTCATATTTTTGAACTTTTTAATCTTCTAAGTAGTTTTATCTTCGAGTGGTTGTCCGGAATTCTTAGAGAGTCAGTGAATCAATGAGTCAGGGAGAAGCGTAACTATATAAAGGATGTGTGTGTGTGTGTGTGTGTGTGTTTGTACGCACACACCCACTTTTACTATGCTCGTTTTCAATATTTTTCCCACGCCGCGGCGCGCCGCCAGGTTTCTGAGGTCGTTACGCCTCCGCCGCGAATTTCCGTGTGGCGCAGACCTCTACCCAACACGAATTAAAATATAAAATTTTTAACAAATTTTAGGAAGTTTTGCACTGTTTCAACCACCTCTTGCAAGTGTATTATATCTACACAATTACAGCATAATTTTGCGCCCAGCAACTGTCTTGAGTTTTGGCCGGTTTTCTCCAGCTGTAACCTGAATACGTCAGAAACCCTTAAAAAGTCCTCCGCTCAAGGCATAACAACCTACGCAGATACCCTCGTGTAAATTTTCACTTAAAATACTTTGATTTGTTCATTTCCTGAAAAGCCATTCAAAGATAATTTCCCCCAACTGGTTATGGTTACTAATTACTATTTTTTTAAGCACAAGGGAGCTATTTCGCTCAAGCCCAGATTTTTGTGTACGCAATCTTGTAGACAGGTTATGTAGACATGAACTTTTCAAATGTGTTTGTCGATAACGTGGAGGGGAGGGGGCCTTAATAAAATGTTGAAAGTTGCACAAGAATTGCAGTTTTTGATAATTGATCGCTAACTTTGTTGCCAAAACGCGACAATTTATTATAAAAGGAGAGTATGGTTAGAAAATGCCTGCGAAGGTTGTACGGTAGTTTTAGTAGGCGATTTTAATATAGATTTCAATTCCGAAGAAGTATTTTATGGAATAGAGACGACAAATTTATGATACACTTTCCAAATGATACACCTGCTTGCTTACAAAACTGTAGTATTTTTTCCACTAAATTCATTACATTTTAAACAAGTGTCATACGTTTTATTTAGGTTATTCGTTTACTTTTTAATCACATAATAACTTCACAAAAACTCATGTTAACAACACCATGACTTAAAAATCTATAACATGCTTATTTATTGATCCTAGCGTAATAATCTACGATGTTTTGCATTTTATACTCGACTTAAAATACTTGAGAGCAGGGCCGCAACTAAGGAGGGGAGGGGGGCAAACGGGGCACGTGCCCCGGGCGCGGAGCTAAGGGGGCGCCAAAATGAGTTATGTTTCCATGAGAGCGGGGATTTTTATTAAAATAAATAAATAAATAAACAAATAAACAGGAGAGGGGCGCAAATATTTGTAGAAAAGAGCGTAATTGTGGTTTTAACTGTGACACATCAGCCACATTTTTAAATGGACGTGGACTCTTTCTTAGCATTTTTTAAAGTGTCAAATAGATCACAACTTACAGCATTGTCAGTGGTACTTCCGTGAATCTTTCGTTTTTATTTTCGCGAAACACTTCCATTATCATGCGAAATGATACTTTTCCAGGAACAGCATGTGTGGTTCTCTACTTCGTGCCCTACTATGTCTCTGATCTTGCCGCCCCATTTGTTAGTGTAGTCTTAATTATTTTAAGCTGTCATGTTACCCCTGTCCAGATGTAAACGGTTTGTCCCTTTCAAGACAAACCGTTGGACAAAATCTCATAAATAATGTGTTTTTCATATTCACGCTTATATTTATAACAAGAATACGGTCTCTGAATGAATTTATTAGGGGAGTATGAGAGTAAAAAGAATATATTGATATATAAACGAGAAAAAGGAAAAAACACTGAACATATTCCGTTTTGGAAGATGGATAAGTGCTGCTGTGGGACTCATTTTACATACATAATAAACGATGAAACCATTTAAAGGGGGCGTCATTCCGAAGTTCCATTTCCGAAGAAGCGTTTTATGGAACACAGACGACAAATACGGTACACTCATAGATTATGATACACTTTCCAAGTGGTATTTATAAAGGTGAAGTATAGATTGACTATATGCCTTCCGAAAATTTTTAAACCGTTTTGGTAGGCGATTTTAATATAGATTAAAATTCTGATTTGTGTGTGGAACAAGAAAGAGAAACACGGCACACTCATGGATTATGATGCCCATTCGGAACAATATTTAAAGCGGTGAAGTATAATTGGAATATACTTGGCGAAGATTGTAAAAAGTTTTAGTAGGCGATTTTAAGATAGATTTCGATTCCAAAGATGGTTTTGATGGAACAAGGAAGAAAAATACAACACACTCATGATACACTTTCCAACTTAATGGAATGAGAAAGAAAAATAGAAACGATGCAGAGTTCATGATATGCTTTTAATGAATCACGGAAAAAAGCGCACGGAAAAAAACGCACCGGAAAATAGCGCACCTGGAAAAAAGCGCACCGGAAAAAAGCGCACCGGAAAAAAGCACACAATATTGAATGGGTTTGTATTTTGTGAAGAGAAGAGGGGGGGGGGAGGCATGAATTAAAAAAAAAATGTGAGGAACATTTGGGCGTCCAAAAGGGCGTAAACAGAGGTACATTAGTGTATTTTGTATTTATCTCTATTGAAAATTGTCATTCAGACAACATTTCCAAGAACAGTGGCCTGATTTTACGTAAGTATGACTCTCCTACACTCTACAGAAGACCCTACAGATTCTACAGACATGGGCTCCGGCAGCATAGGGCAAGTGGGGGGGCATTGCCCCCCCTGGATTTTTGTATGCAGTGTTTTCCCTTGCTTTTTTGCTCTTTCCAACATGGTAACCCAACATGGAAGTGGTCTTTGCCCCCCTCTGGAGTAGTCTTTGCCACCCCCTGGGAAATATTCTGCCGGCGCCCATGTCTACAGAAACTCCTTGTTCCAGATTAAAGAATAAATAGAAAATAAACAAAGGAGTAATAATAATAACATTAATACTAATTTCAGCGTTTTTTCAATAAACTGATTGTTCGATTTGTTTGTATTCTTAATACAAAGTCCAGAACTAGTGATTCAGTAAAAAATTACAGCAGTTTCGAAACATGTAAATACCATCTCTCACCCAACAGGCAACCCTAAAAATAGAATCTAAAACTCTCACAGATTTAACATGCACGTTCTCTGTAATATGTTATCACATTCAGTCTGATTTGTAATCAGCTGTGGCTTATTATTACTGGTTTTCTTTTTATAAATGCAAGAGTATATTCTGATTCATGCTTATTTATCTTGTCAACTCTTTGGTTTTAAATAATAATTCTTAGAATGAATGATTTATATGTATATAAATATTTTTATTTTGAAAGTATTTAATTTAAATATTACTACTTTTTTTTAGACATGCTTTTTTTCAGAATTAAATTATGGTATTAATAAGTCAATTTAAAAAAACTTCCTTAAAAAACACTTCAAATATTATTATAAGTGCAATGTTTTTAAACAAATTTTCATTTCTAAATTCTAAAAGAAAAACCCTTTTCAAAGGAAACTGGCTAAAAATTATTTAAAACTCATTTCTTAAAATGTAAAATATCGGCTATATATAACTGTAATTAAAATAAATTTTTAATTAGTTTTGTTGGAATAGTTTTAATAATTATATTTTTACCATTATTAGTATTGCAAAGCTTATTCCCCCTCACCAACTTTGATTAAATGTATATGCAAGCCTTTTTATGAGAAAAACTGAAACTTTCTACATCACCTCATTAATGTACAGAGGCATATTTTAGTTGGAAATTTTTGTAAGAGGGCTTTAAAAAAATTAAAAGTTTGTATTTGTTTACATTTTATCTCCTGAAAGTTTTAATTCACCACAATAAAATAACTTTATAATTAATTCTATATGTATAAGGTCAACATATAAAGAAGTATATCCTAGGTCAGTGTTTTTTAGGGACCCTCTATAATAGGGATTGGAAGTGATTATGATTTTTATTTAATATTAAAAATATTAAAATTTTTACTTGCAGTGTAAATTATCAAGAAAGTCATTTTTGTTTTGTGGTTAAGGCAGATTTACACGAAGCATGTCTGCTTAATTAGGGTGTGCCATGGGCGGAGGACTTTTTGAGGGGTTCTGGCGCGTCTGGAGAAACAGCCGTGCGGTAGGCAGGAATTCTAGAGCTATACACTTCAGCCGTTTACCAAATTGTTATGAAATTAGTAAAAAAAGTATTTATACTCTAATGCAAAAGGTCAAAGTATTTTTTAAAGCTTTATAAGTTAAATTTATATCTTCTCTTTCTCTACTTTACAAAGCTCATTAAACTTTTAAGATAAACTTAAAAAAAAAAACTTGCTGAAATAAGCAAGAATGACGATATATAGAAAATTAAATGGATAAGTTATCGAATATTGAACTTCATATATGAAAAAAATAGAGCAAGAAGGAAAAATTTCTGTTAAAATAGTTATTATAACTTGATGTAAAACTGTGAGAACAACTCAATTAAGAAAGAGGAAAATGTCATTAACTTTTGTTCACCAAATAAAACTTTTTTTTTCATAAAATATCTTGTATTGCATTGAAAAATAAAACACGAAAAAAAAAATATTTTAAAGAAACCCTAATATTTAGAAATAATTTAAAACCAGTACAGCAGATTGGAAATGAGAAAAATTGTTTAAACCAAGGGCTTAAAAAGTAACACTGTTTAAATTAAACAACCTTGACAGTGGACTTTTTAAAAGATATTTTATCAAGACACAGACTGGAATTCCTTTTCGCATTTTAAATGGAACAGTTAAAATGACCCGTTAAACAAATGTTAAAAAAAAAAAGATTTTGAAACGAAGTTTGGAGGTGGGACACATGCCCCCCTCCCCCCCCCCCCCACACACAGAGATTGTTATGCTGTTTGCTTTAGATTTTTAAACAAATTATTGTTTAACTGATTTTGGTACGAAATTGGGGGGGGGGGAGCATAGGGAGATACGTGCCCCCCCCCAATCATTTCAGCTCTATCATAGATTTTCCCCTATTTGTTTTGATAAAAATGATTTCATCCATTCTGTAGATGTATTCGGATATTTCCTTCGGAAGAAGGACCCCTTCACCCATCGCAACCCAGAGTTTTAGTGACCGGATGTGTTATCCGTCATTCATCAACCTGCGACGAAGAAAGAGAGCATATTCCTTCACACTGCCTACCCTCTTCTCCCGGGGCTATTTCTGATAACACACAGTTCTTTCTTTGTGCTTCTTGGAAAAACGTGAACGTGACCTTGACAACTCAGTACTCAATTGAATGCCCTCACCCTCCTCCCTCTTCCTCCAGTATTTAACTGAAGGCTAAGAGAAAATACAAGTGTTTCTATTGGGGGGGAGCATTCAGAGTATGAAGCATGTTAGTGTAAAAATGGTACAAAAAAAATTCAAATACTTAAAAGAAATTTACTTCACCAAAAGGCGCTCTTTCGGATGCCCACTCCTTCCTTACACCCCCCCCCCCACACACACACACACACGCATACTCATCCAAAAAAATAAGCCCCTTCAATATTGTGCACTTTTTCCCGGTGCACTTTTTTCCGGGTGCGCTTTTTTCTGGTGCGCTTTTTTCGGGGCGCTTTTTTCCGGTGCGCTTTTTCCGCCCACCGCTTTGAATATATAGCACTTTAGTGCGTATTTAAAATTTCAAAGTGCTTCCGTTTTTCTTCTCTCTCTCTCTCTCTTTTTTTTTTTTTTTTTTTTTTTTTTTTTGTACGGATACTTGACATACCTGTAATGGTGAAATGGTCAAAAAAGAAACTTTTGATTTCTCATTTTCAGAAAGTGTGGCTGAAACTTAATAGCTGAGAATGCTCTGTTAAAGAATTTTCTTGTATATGACAAATGGTGTGGGCTCTGTCCACCTTCCCGCACCCTTACAAAAAGGCAGCATCTCTCATTCTTGCAGTAAACAGAAAAAATAATTTCTTAAAATCGTTCTAATTTTGGATTAACCCTTACCTAGTAACACAATGGTAGTCACTCATAATTAGTAAATGTTTTTAAGGTTACTGTAAAGTACTATACTTTCCTAATCGGCATCGTTTGGCCATCGTTCCGCCGCGAGTTGGGGGGTGAGCAGAAATTAATGATCCTGACACCTGTTACAGGACTGTAGAAAAACCGTAATTTCTAGGAAGGAAAGCGTGTCCATATCTGACAAAAAGCATTTAAAGAAACACCTTTAAATGCCGTTGGGTGACTCTTGTTTCCAAGGTGATTAAGATCCAGCTAGACGACATATTTTTTCTACGGATCAGGAGCGGTAATTATTTCACACACCCGGAATATTACCGAAAAGCTCCTAAAACGGTTACCCCTAAAACTGTCTTCTTTATCTCTTCCAAGAATTCAAGTAACGGTTCTTTTTTTTTTTTCTCTTCCTTTGCATTAATCTTCGTTTAGTACGAGTGCTCGCTTTCAGCTTATTCATACTAGTAGTATTATATATTTATTTCTATTTTCTGTACTACCAAAGAAGGATGGAATATATTAAATCTATAAGGGGTGGTAATCTACTCGTTTTAAACAACTTTTTGTTCAGACAAGAAAGAAAGTATGAAAATAAAGTTTACTGGAAATGCATTGTTGCCTCCTGCAAAGCTCGAATAAGTACTGGAAATGAAGTAGTTCTTAGTGAGACGAATGCACACAACCACGAGGCGTGTACAAATGAGATACTGAAAAGAAAATTTGCGGCAAAATTGAAGTCCGAAGCGGAGCAGAAATCCACTACTCCAGTGCCACAAATCTATTAGTAAGTAGTTTTCTTCTTAATTAATGTATTTATTATTAGGTAAATAGGAATCTTACTTGATATAAAGATTTATAAAAAATGGAAAGAGAACACTCAAAAATAATGAAACACTCGATCTTTCAAATTTTAAAATTCCTTTTATTATTTTTGATAATATTGTTTGATGCAGGTTTAGAAACGCATCACTTGTGCATTTTCTAGTGTTTTTACAAGTACATTGCATTCTTATTTAGTACATTTTACTGATAAATTGAATAAATTATTACGGCAATTATTCGATTTTGAAAATGAATTGCATACAATGCCTAACTTTGGATTGCTGACAAAAGATCTGTTTTAAAAATTCAGAATTAGCTTTTTCATCCAAATATTGTAAACAGTGTTTTTAATTAAAAACATTAATTAGAAATTCCTCAATGCTCGTTATGATTATAATTTTTTAATAAATGAACGTCGTAATTTCCTAGTAAAAAAAAGTTGTTTTATGTTATGTTAAA
Organism: Cheiracanthium punctorium; assembly: GCA_038373885.1. NCBI lineage: Eukaryota > Metazoa > Arthropoda > Arachnida > Araneae > Cheiracanthiidae > Cheiracanthium > Cheiracanthium punctorium. The sequence goes on along the minus strand of JAWZYV010014674.1, from coordinate 59,539 downwards.
GTGTAAAAGTCCTTCGCTCAAAGCACCTCCCCCTCCCTTTTGTCAGATACCTCGCGAGAAGGTTTGCCATGAATTCAATACATAAAATGAGACATATATTAAACACTTTCCAGACTCATTTTGTGCGCGTGTGTTTTCTGTGCTCTAACTGCCGCAAATGAATTTTTGAAAATTACATGAGCAACTGACATACATTATTTACCCTATTGGCAATGGTTTATACACAGGAACAAACAAAATAATTCCAATTATTCAGGATCTGTAGAATGCCGCTCTTTAAGCAGCTTTCAAAAAAACTATTTGTTTTAGCCAAACAAAAATTAATAAGTAAACTTGACATTTATGGAGGAATGTTCTCCATCAAATATGTTGCTAGCACTATATGTCTCTTACAAAATCATTCAAAAGAATGTTAATGCATCACAGTCTATATCCAAATTAGATTTTAGACACACATTCATCTTCTTCAAGCTATGCTAAAATTAATAGTTGTTTGCGAGATTTATGACAAAATGCTTTCTTTCGAAAAGTAGCACTATCATATGGAGATGTACGGTGGAAGGTGGTGATCGTAAGGAGACGATGAATTATTTTGTAAAGATTATAACTGGTACGACTTTGTATTGAGAGCGACATAGTTTTAAGAAGACGATCGTATAGTGGGTCACATTTTAAATTCACACTCGCAACGATGTCGAAAGGAGAATTAGTCCCCTTAGGTAAACATGCTTTTCTTTCCCACTAAACGAAATCACATATGCACTAGAAATCCCTCCTCACAAGAAGTGAGTCGCTTGCCCCACCAAGAAATACGCTCCAACTGCTAAAGGAAAAACCGTTAAAACATGTGTCTATAGAAAGAGCCCGAACTTTCTGGAACAATTTTAGCAGGTGTTTTTCGAGCAATATGCTTCTTGCACAGCAGAGGAAAACCGCAAACACATCTGTTTCAGCGGAGCAGAGAAAACATATGCGAGCGAAGAGGTGTTATGATTATTCTTTTAGCCGGCGTCAACTTTTATTTTATTTCAAAGCAGTTGATAAGAGGGAAATGATTTAGAAGTACGTTAATGCGCTGTAATTGAGAAGGCCAAGAGGAAAAATGAAAGCTTTAAAAGATAGTTATTATTAAAAACTTTTAAATTAGATTTAGAATAGATTATTAGTTTAAATTTAGACAATATTAATTAGGATTTGTGTATTTTTCATCAAAAAATATGCACGTTGTGTCAACGTGACAAGCACTAAAACTATTTTACCGAACAAACGAAAACTGTCATACAATAGATTTTAAAGTCATTGATTAAAAAATGACTGTTAGCATTGCACTTGCTAAAGCTTGGTCTTAGTTGTGCATACAGTAATCAGTGACGGGAAGTAACGACGGATACGGTAGGGGGAGTCTCTACCATCTTGTCTCTTCAAAGAAGATAGCGAAAAGGTAAACTGTTTGTCATGCTGCGGAAATAAAAACTCGTTAGAAAGTATTTTAAAATGGATTCCTGCAACAGTTTCGTGTAAGCTATAGAGTTGTTTGTGTTCTCTAAACGTTATATTTAAATCCTTGATTAAATTTTCTCCGAAAAATTACCACATACTTTGAGAGATTCTATGAAGCAGCAGAGATTAATCTTTTGTTTTCAGCACGATTGAACAATTTCCATGCAAAGAAATAATTTTACCATAGTAATAAAAGGAACATTGAAAAAGACCGAACAAAGACCTTAATATTAACCCATTTGTGCCTGGATATTTTTGCGACTTTCTTCGATTTTTACTGATAACTGAAATAATAGATAAATTTCTGATGTCAACTTCTTGAAGAATGGATGATTTCTTTTAAAATCATTACGCATAAAAATCGAAATATCAACATCCTACTTGGTCATGTTAAAATATTTTGTACAGTTGAGGCTCAATACTCATGAATAAAGGCTAGGAAAAATAAATAACGTTTTCGACTAATAGCGAAAATGCCGTCCCAAAAAAGGGACGCTAGGCATAAATGGGTTAACTAATAAGTACGAATGGAATTAATATATCATACTGTAAGTAAAAAAGATACATCATTTACAAAATTAAACAGTCCCTTGATGAATTATTTATTCTCTTCTTTTAATAGCCATCTTTTAAATATGCAATTCAATTAAACGTATTTTGATTTTTGTAAACAAGTTTTCAAATAACTTTCTCTGCAAATGCAAAAAGTTCTCTATGAATGCAAAATAAATAAATAGGTGCGTTAAACTATTTGTAACAAAAAAAAAGCCACTAAAACTAATACAAAATCTTTCATACAAATAGCTCACTGTTAGCTGACACAGCTACAACAGAAGATGCAGCAGCATGCCTTCCAAATTACATAGCAGCTAGACAAACGATGTACAGAGCAAGAAAAAAATGTTCGGCCACTGATTCCCCATGCAATGCAGGACATACATTTGCCCGATGTATGGAAAAAATAAAAAATGGAGAAGATTTTTTATTGATAGACGAAGGATAGAAAGAAAGGATTTTGGTAAGTTTTTAAAATACTGTATGCATTATAATATAGATATATAAACACAGGGCGCAGCCAGGGGGTTGATATCGGGATATACCCCCCCCCTCCGAAAAATTTTCCTGGCTACGCTCCTGTATAAACACGCTCTTTAATGCTTCTATGTATTACTTTAACTATCTGAAGATTTATTATTGTCCATTTTCAACACTGATTTACGTATACAAAGACATTTTAAAATACAATAATATGATAATTGTTTAATATTTCTTGCAAATCAATGCAATTTGCAGTAAATATTAGCATTTTTTAAAAGTTGTATGCACTAAATTTAGCAGGTATTGTGTGAATTCAGGGGTGTTTGTATGTCGCAATTTATCCTCATTTCCGGAAATTTTCATATTTGTGTTTCCGGAGTTCTCAGGAATATTAAATATTAAAATATTTATTTTTCATAATCTGAAGCATAATTCTACTCATATGTTTATATTTTAAATGACATAGTTGCTACGCCACCTGAAAAACCAGAAAACTTCAGAGAATTCAGAACACGCGGGGGAAAAACCAACGACAAAACTATGATAATTTACAAATCGCGGAAAGAAAAAAAAATTCAGGGAAAATGCAGAACTTTCCTGAAAAACGCAAAAATGCTGGGGAAAATATAATTGCCTCGAGATTAATTTGCATACAGATTTTTTTTTTTTTTTATTGCAAGGAAAGAATTATCTTTCCATTTGGTATTTAGATAGAGTGAAAGACTCACGCGGAATAACCAGTACCATAGGGTTTAAAAAATAGACTCCTATTTTATACTTACTTTTAATTTAAATTTTAAAAAATTACGATTTTAATATGCTTATAAGTTTCACAAGCTGTCGTAAAGGGGAAAAAAAAAAAGAATCAATATGAAATGAAAGAGCAACTTCTGCACTCATGAGGCACCACACAGAACTAGAGATGGGGAAAGAATGAACACCCTGTTCTTTTGAACCTGTTCTCAAGAAAGAACGGGAACACCCTGTTCAGTGATCACGGCAAAAACATGTTCTCAGTTCATTAAGGTCCGACGCTTCAAAATTTTATGGCAGGCAAGCGTGTTGAAAAGAGAAATTTTGGAAAATGCCTTAAAGGTGAAATTTCTCATTGAAAGGCACGATTAATATTTTTTTGCTAAGAAAAATTTAAATTCTGGGGGCAGACCCCCTGCTCCCCCACATTGGCTACGTATCTGATGGTGGGGACAGAAGTTCACAATTTTAGCTTTATCCAATTCCAATTGTGGAATCTTAGTTATTTCGAGAAATAATGATAACGAAGATGATTATCTGGGGGGGGGGGATAGAACTTTTAACCCAACCTACCATAATTTTAAAGTGGACCCGGGCAAAGAATAAGAAGCTTTCTTATATGTTCAATACGAAATGCACTCACAGGATTACAATTCGTCAATTTTTATTATTCCAGCCAAACTACTCAATTTGAATCAAAGTAAAAAATTTAATAATAATGATAGTCTGAAACACAAACAAATCGAAAAAAAAATATTTCATCAACGTCAAACAATAATATAAGCATTACACTATCTCCATATAAAACGCGCCTTCGCTTCATAAGCTCTTAGCCATCTCTTATTGGCTGAAAAAGAACCTGTTCCGGAGCAGCCTCTCCTATTGGCTGAAAAAGAACACGTTCTTTGATCACGACTCGAGGAGTTCTCCCAGCAGTCAGCGGGAACACCTAGTTCAACGTTCTTTTCCTGAGCTGGTGTTCTTTTTCGGAACGGAGAGCTGAGGCGTTCTTTCAGGGAACGGAGTAAAAGGCGTTCTCTTGCTGAACAGGTTAAAAGAACTGTTCTTCGGTGAAAGGTGTTCATTCTTTAAATCTGTTCCCTGTTCTTTTGCTTTAATTAAGTTCTGAGCTAGGGTCAAAATTGTAGACTTGGAGTCAGAAGCAAGGCCGTACTTAGACGGGGAGGGGGGGGGAAAGGGCGGAGGGGGCGACCGCCCCCCCCCGAGAAAAAAGAAATTAATGTAAAAGATCCTATTTTCCTTCCAAAAAATGGATGTATATGTCAATCCTCTAACTTACCGCCCCCCCGACAAAAATGCATTAATCCGCCACTGGGGGGGTCCTATGAGTTCGGATGCCGCTCCCCCGAACTTATTATATTATATGTACATGGTGTATTTATACAGGGACGTAGCCAGAAAATTATTTCTGTGTGGGGATGGTGAGGGGCATGGGCGCCGGCATCATAGGGCAAGGGGGGCAATGCCCCCTCCCCCTGGATTTTTGTATGCAGTGTTATCCTTTGCTTTTTTGCTCTTTCCAACATGCTAACTATACGTTGAAGTAGTCTTTGCCCCCCCCTTGAGTAGTCTTTGCCCCCCTGGGAAATATTCTGCCGGCGCCCATGGTGAGGGGTATGAAATGCAGTGATGTATAAATGAACGAAATGTTTGTGCAGTAATAATAAAAAAATTTAATCTTGCTAAATTAGACAGAAATTGGGTGTGGGGGATATATCCTGAAAATTTTATCCCGATATACGATGCTCCCCGACTCCGAAATTATTTTCTAGGTATGGCCCTGGTCGGAAGCCATTTAATCTGGATTTTCGGAGCCATGTAATTTTATATGCCAAAGTCGTATTCATTTTCTTAAATCGTAGTCGAAGCAATCGACATATTTATACACGCGTGTTATTTTTAATCTAGAGCCTGATACTTACAGCTTTTTAAACGGAGTCTTTAATTTTTAAGCTGGAGCATGTATTTTTTTACCCTTTAAGGCGCAACCCTTTCCCAATGCTGAAAAAAGGGCGGCCGTTGCCATCGCTCGACTTAACTACTAGCAAGAGGGCGGACGATCGAAACGTTCATCGCGTGCCACAGATCTAGAGACCCTTTTTTTGACGACAGCTGCCATTAAAATATTTTTACAAAAAATTACTGTTAACATACTTGATTGAAGAAAGCCAGAATGTTGGTTGTAAAGTTTTTTTTAAACATTTTACAATTGTTGTTGTTGTTGCTAATGCCCTCTGGCAACCCGCGGGGCGGTGCCAGATCCCTCAAATAGGCAGGCGATGGGCGGAAGGGCTGCTTCCATTTTAATGAGCCCCAGTGTTAGGAACTCCGACTCAGCTTGGGGTCCCCTAATTTTGAACCAATTCCAGAGGAGGGACCCACCCTTGAAATCGGCACCCTCAGAGGTATCGTTTAACAATTTGGAGGACATCGAAGCCACGACGGATTTTACGTGCACCAACTCTCATTAGGGCACACGGTCCCACAGCATTCGAGCCGAGAGGAAGTTGACCCTCCCAAGCACTGGCCAATCCGGATGCTGCTTCACTTTTCGTGTTCTTATGGCAACGGAGTTTAGTGCCCAGACCACTGCGGGTTTTACAATTGTACTAAAGTATAGTACATGTTAAAAAGACGTATATTTTCATTTTTAAATTGAATAAAATAGTCATAATAAAGCTACCATAAATCAAAGAACCTGTTCTCAAAAGAACAGGAAAAAGAACTGTTCTTTAAAAAAGAACGGGAACGGTGAACAACTGTTCTTTGAAAATAACGGTTTTCCCCACCTCTACACAGAACCTGCTCAACAAACAAAAGACAAAAATTAACAAGATTTCAGTAGAATGACTTAACAAAAAAGTTAATTTCTCCACTGTAAGGTGCTATACTATAAAATGGCTGAAATATGTTGCGTCAAGATACCCGAGGTAACAATGCAAAAATTAATTCATCAATATGGAGAGTATGAAATATATTGAACATTTGCATTTGAATGCATTTAATTTTATTGAACATAAATTAAGAGTTATGTAACGGTGATAATAATCTAAATCGTTTAAGATTTCTAATACATTCGAATAAGTATCTACTATTATGTAGAAATGCAATACAATATCCCCTGTTGGTTGGAAGAGGAAAATGGATAAGGAAATGAAAGATTTGCATACATATTCATAAAACAAAATTAAAAATAAATAAATATAAGAAGAAGACAAAGAAGAAGAATACATTTAAAAACGCTGTCATTCTTTTCCTCAATTAGTGTACTTTATTAAAAAAACACTGTTAAATAGTCTTTTCACATTAAATTTACAATAAATGTTTGTAATGTATACATGTATGTATTGAGTGCCCCCAAAAACTACTGACCTTAAATATTGATTGATTATGGAGATATACAATAAATTACGAAGTTATGTAAAAATAGGTACAGAGTTTTATGGTATCGATTAAAATTTTCCGGACATTAATCTAAATAAATGTAAAATCTGGATTTGTTTTTTATGGCATCAGTAAAAAAATAAATAAATAATAAATAAACAATTATTAAAGTGTGCGCCATACGTTAATTTGATGATAATAAGATTTCTACTTTCTCTCATAAAAAAAAAAAAGCTCAGGGTTATGTTTAACGGTGTACTTCGAGAAAAAAAATGTGATTTTGGTTCATAAGTACAAAACAACTAATTATGTAATGCACTTTAAAATTTTTAGAATGTCTCTTTACAAGCTGTATTATATACATTGTAATAAACGATAAACCTGTGTCAATAGCAGCAAAAGTATTATGTATTTGTAAAACAATGTTTTTTGTTTATTTGTAGTGTGCCCTCCCTGAAATGTGTTTTTTCGACGTAATATTTTTTTTTTCTTCAAAAGCCATGGTTTAAAAATGGTTTAAGTGATAATAGATAAATTTTCATATCTCAGACTATTTTAATTTTGAACATTACTTAATTACTACTACTAAATGCATTTTTATGAAGGCTATAAAAATTAGTTTTGCATTTATTTAATCTTCTTAAAACTTATCTATACCATACAATTATGTTACTTTTTGTGTAGTTTGGTTACCTATTGTATATGTCATGTCTATGATCAATATTGTAATACTTAAGGAATGAAAGCCTGGATGAGTGTGTCTTGGACACCTTGTGTACATGGACTGGCATAATCAATAGTTAAAAACGCGATTCAGAATTAAAACGGGTCTTTGAGTGTACAGCTACACTCCAAGAATTACTTTCAAATATATTAATATATTTGAAAGTAATTCTTGGAGTGTAGCTTTATATATTTCGAAAAATATCATGTGATCTTGTAGCATTAATAAATAATAATAAAAATAAACTAATAATGTGAAGCATTTAAAACTTTTTAGAACTTCTCTTATACGTACTATATACTAAAATAAACAATAAACTGGAATCATTTAGAAACTTATAGAAAAAATTCTTAAAAATCAAAATTTGTTTTATTCTTTGAGCAACTTTTCTGTACAAAGCTTAAGAGTTTTTTTTAATATATATATATATATATATATATATATATATATATATATATATATATATATATATATATATATATATATATATATATATATATATATATATATATATATATATATATATATATATATATATATATATATATATATACATACATATTAACTTTGAAGACGCCGTTACTTACTACAGTGTGCAGTACAATTCATGAAAATCATCTTGAATTTTTTCCATTCCTTATTATAATTAATTTATTTTAAATTGTGAACCAACACCGTGAGGAGATTTTGTTTAATCAGCGTTCCGGTAGATGTATTATATTTTATTACGGGGTTTGTGAAAGAATATGTGTATATGTGTTCATTAGTCAGGTGATTTTTTTATTATCATTCAATTATTATTTTTTATTATTATCATACTGTAATGTGGTCTCGAGCCAATAAAATGCAAAACATCTGCAAATCATTTTCTGTTCCGAGCTAGCCAAATTCTTCGCTCTCTCGATCTCTCCTACATGATGTAAACTTCCGCAAGCGAGAATAAATGCATCGAAATGATAAATACATATTTTTAAAATATGGCGGAACTGGACAGGCGACTCCCTCATTTGGAACGCTAACTTTGAGTCCAGAACTGGATTCGTTGAAAGATCACCAGCTGCCGCCGTTGGTACTGTTAAATTGAGCCAACTAAACGGTAGGAAGTCCGCGCGACGACGATGGAACACATGGCAGTCTCGATCCTCGGGCTGTGGCTGTCGTCCACAGACTAATGCACACTTTTCTTAAAAACATACTTTTATTAAGAGATTTTCTGTTCGAACCATTAAAAATTTACATGGCAACAGAAGTCACAAAAAAGCTGCTCTCTGAAAAGGGCGGATTAAAGGAAAGGGAGGGGCTGAGGTGACCGACAAACTTGCATTAATCCACCACTGTCTTTGAATGGTATTAGCACTTATATTACCACGGTCCCATGGTTTATAAGGTAATTATATGCAGGGCCGTACCCTGAAAAAAATTTCGCGGGGGGGGGGGGGCACCAAGAGGTGAAAAAGGCTAAATTTCACAAAATGGCTTCATTTTTATTATTTTGTTAACAAAATTTTAAATTTCGGGGGTCGGGCGGATCCCCTGGTCCCCCCCCCCCTGGGTACGGCTTTGATTATATGCTCCAAACAAAGGCGCATCTATTCACTGTTAAAATAAATGGCCAGGTATCGTAGTCCGTGTAAATTGTTGAGAGCAATGGAGACAAAAAGCTTCGGGAAAGAGGGGAGATATATCAATTTGTTCATTATTAAATTTAGATCCCGAAACAAATACTTTGCTCGAAAACTAAAGTTGCTATTGCCGCATAGAATTTTGAGGGAAGCTAATAGAAATTTTAAATTTTGAGAGGATACTTTTATACGTATGTATTAGTAAGTGAAGCATTGTGTGTGTGTTTAGGGATGGACGCGAGACGCGAGAATTCTCGCATTGTCTCGCGAGACAAGACGCGAGACGAGACAGGCATTTTTTTGCGAGACGAGACGCGAGACGAGAAATATTTTGCGGGACGAGACAGAGTCTTGTCTCGTGCGAGATTTCTCGCATTTTCTTCCGTCTCGCATAAATACGATCTGAAAAGCGACAATTTGCCTGAAGCCTCTACCGTTTAACTTGCGTCGCCTTCGTTTTCGGTCCTGGTATACTATCAGCACTCTACAATACGCACAAACACGTAACATTTAAAATTAGAACAGACGAGAGATACACAAAACACACAAAGGAGAGGATAACGAAAGAGGCGGAAAAAAAAGAAAACAGAGAAGAGTTGAAAGAAAAATAATTGGCAACAGTTTGGCAACTCATTTGTCGAAAAAACAGTATGGCGGGAATGACCGCCGGGATAATACGTAAGTACCAAGAAAAGTCCAGATGTGTTTCTTAAAGTTCGTAAATTTCCAAATCTTACCAATAATATAAATGTGTACTTTTATGTGTTCGGATGTTTTTGACTCAATCACACAAAAATGGTTGGAAAAATTTGTAATGAAGATAGCTTATGCCCTAGATTAACATACAGGCAACCTTTCAAGCATATAGCATAAATAATTCTTTTACAAAGACACTCAAAATAATGCTAATGCATTGCGCTCTATGGAAATTTTGTAGCTACTAAACCGATTTTAAAACTTTTTTCACTAATTGAAAGTCCTAGGCCTATATGGGGAATTCCTCTGTGTGGAATTTTCTAAGGCATCCTAGCCCGTATTTTCGCGGGGTTTTGGAAAAAAAACAAGGAAAACTGCGAGCGGCTAGGTCGACAGACGCGCCCGGAGTTTGAACCTGGCACCTCCCACCTTCCAGTTTTTGACACTGGGGGACCCTGAGTGTTATAGGCTACCTTTTATGCATATATCACAAATAGTTCTTTTACAGGGATACTCATAAGAATTACGCTCTATGTGTATCTCTGTAAGTACTGAACCGATTCCAAAACTTTTTTCACTGATAGTAAGCTACACTATTCTTGAGTATTATAGGCTAAAATAGTACCTTACGCCGGTTATAGAAATGAAAAATTTAAAAATAAGCAAAAGATGAGCTTTAAAAAATGACATTTCTACAAGTGCCTGAATGTTGTTTATTTAAAAGAAATGACATACCTTATGAACTTCAATTTTCATTATCGGACAGCATAAAAAGTTCATCATATTTATCTTTCGTTATATTTTCAGGCACATGATCAAATTCAGTTTCATCTTCACTATCATTTTACTCTGATCCATAAATAAATAGTTATCATGCGTTCCATCTAGATTGTTCGATATAGTGCACTTTTTAAATTACTTTTTAATTATGTCAGGTTTAATTTCATCCCATGCTTGTATTATCCACTCACTCACTATTTCTAGACTGGCATGACGCATTTCACCTCCTGTCTTAAATACTTTACCTCCTTCCAACATCTATGTATTGCAAAATAGTTTTAAAATTCCTTAGAATGGTTTATTAATACACACATCTAAAGGTTGAACTAATGGCGTTAATCCTCCTGGAATAAGTGCCATGTCTGTGTTACACTCTTTCATTAATTTTTTTGTATTAACCGTTAAATGAGATCTGAACATATCCCGAAGTAAAAGACTTTCTGGATTCAATACAGCAAGTCTGTGGTTGCAAAGTTTAGGGTGCGCGTTATACGGAGGATATACATAAAAATTAAAAAAAGAAGCTTAAAATTATAGGTGCGCGTTATACGACGGTGCGCGCTATACGCCGACATTTACGGTACGCTAAAATTCATGCATAGCATAAATATTTCTTTTACAAGAACACTCAAAACACTTCGCAAATACTGTCGTAACTGTCTCTATTCGCCAAACGCCTGAAAAAATCTAAATTTAGTAATTCTGCATACTCTCTTATTTTAAATGAAGTATACTACCATGCATTATACTTCATTTAAAATAAATAAATAGCAAATAATATTTAAATGCAGTTTCTTTAGTTGCAAACATATTTGTTATTCACACATGCTTCGTTTCTCTCGGGACCTAATTCTAAAGCCGACGCGGACGAAGTCGCGGGTAGCCCCTAGTTAAAATATAAATGAGAAACTGGCCCCAACCTGTGACAGGCGGCAACTAAAGGGGGGGTCAAGCGGGGACAAGCACCGGGAGACATTCTATATGGAACGCCAAAATCAGTTATAGTTTCTTGGGATGGGGCGTGGCTCCATCCGAGGGGGTACACGACCATGGGCGCCCATAAGGGGTGCAAGGTAGGGAACTTCCCCTCCCTAAAGGTTTAAGTTAATGCCTCATTATGTTAACAAATGGCAAAAACAGAACTAAGTTTGTTAAAAGTTTTAAATTTGCCCCCCCTCTAGAAATTTTTTTTAAGTTTGCCCCCCCCTAGAAAAATCACTATGGGCGCCCATGCACACGGCACTAATTATGGTTTGCCCCAGATGACATAAACTCTAATTTTTTGTTAATTTAAACTCTAATTTAATTAAAACATAAACTCTGATTTTTGCTTTCCTGAGAAATTATCTAGCTTGGCCATTTGGTAGAATATGCCATCGTTCCTGTTGGGTTGAAAAGCTTCTGTGACTCTATTCTTTTGTTGATTTTTGCCGGATTTTTTTTTTTTTTTTTTATTTATTTATTTATTTTTTTTTTTAATCTTGAATCTGATGGTATATTTGGGTTATAAATGCATGATTTGGGTTCAAAATCATAACTTTGCCCCCTGACTTTTTAGACTATGGGGGCAATTTTTACAACTGCAGGGGCAATTGCCCCCCCTTGCCCCCGCAGATTACGCCTATGGTCTAAAGAGATAATACAATATTATCTTATCTCCAAAAAACTCGCAAGATTTGCGATCAATACACTAGTAATTAACATTTTAAAGGCAATAATAAGCATTAACTAGTAATTGCTAATTATAAAAACTATCTAGAAACGAAATTTTTGTTTTCAAAACTTTGAATTTTCATGTAAGGTAATTTATCATAGAATATTGGAAATTTCTATTTTTTCTACATTTTATAAGTTGTCATGGTGGCAACACCAGTCATTGATACCAAGAACAAAGTTTTGACTTCAGTGATTGACAGTTCTTGCTCCAGTAATTAACATCTAAGAAATGAGTAGAAGCACATGCTGTTTTAAATGCAATGACGTAAAAATGGCTCAAGAAAATGAAGTGAAATTTGGTGACATGATAGAAAGTCACTAAACTTAAACTATACGAGTCAAATTAAAAAAAAAAAAAAATGATCAGATCCCTCTACTTAAACAATAACGTCGAAGTTTTTTATTTTTTTAAAAAATTGATCAGATTTTGAGATTTTGCATAAAATGTTTCAAACGGCGTAAATATTTGTTCGCACCTCACGATGCGCTAAAGGGACTGAAATGATATTTGGTGATATAATAAGTGGTCACTCACTCCACTTAAACTACGCACATCAATTTTTTAAAAAGTTTTGATTAGATTTTGAGATTTTTCGAAAATCGTTTCAAAGAGTGTAAATATTTTTTTTTTTTTTTTTTTTTTTTTTTTTTGCATCATGTAATAACGACTAAAGCAAACGAAATGAAAATTTCGGGCAGTTGGTATCAGAACTTTTTCTATGGGTGGGAAATCTTATGGTTGCAAACGAGCGCTAGAAACACCACACCGTTCATCGTTATACTTAAGATGGAAAAAGCTAACGCAGGTGGGGGCGCACTAAAGCCCAGCAAAATATCAACATCTTCTAAAAGTTCTAGTATTTCGACTTAAATCAATAACACACACAAAAAAAAAATCAACGGAGAAAGAAAATAAAACCTGCTTTTATTTAATAATGGTTGATAACAATCTAGATTCAAACATAGTAAACAGGGGTAAGTTTCATGTTTTATATTGCCCCGCCAATATAAAACTAGTAAAATAGAATATTTGGCTCGCACTCAAGTACTTTTTAGGAGGGATTAGTTTAAAAATTATTTTTAATAACTTATGTTTTTATGTTTCTTAAACACACGATACAAAACAAATGAAAATACGAAATAAGTTCTTGAGTTTGAAGAGAGGTCTTGTAAAAATTGAGAAAAAGAAGAAAATAATTTGTTATCCAAATATTTATAATAATAAAGTAAAAACAACTAACAAGCTGTAATCATATTTTTACATTGGCGTAAATTGGCATGTAACATTGGTGTGTTGCTAGGCTAGGGCAAACTGCTTCCTCTTGTACAAAATATTTTCGCGAACAGAAAAAGCGGATGTCCTTCAGAAAAAGATTCCCTCTTCTTGGAATTCGGGTGTCCAGTTTGAAGGTCAAAGATATCCTAATTAGTTGCTCCATGTTCCCGAAATTTTTCAAGGGGTGCGACAGATTCTTTCCCTTAGGGATAGCCCTCCCCTCCCCCTGTTTCTTGTTTGGTTTATATAACTTTGTTTTGCTGTTCCTTCCAGGCGGAAGCATAGGGGTGGCGCACCCAACACTCAACAAAGATGAAGAAAGAAGTGACGGGGACCGTGGGGGGGGGGGAGGTCATTTTCAGAACTGGGTACAAAGCGATGCGTCCTGTGGGATCAATTGCGACTACAAAAATTTTAGAAATGATCGTAATATGGAAATGTGACACCGTGAAAAAAATTGGACATTTTTGTCGTTTTCTGAACACTTGCATATCAGAAATGGTGTGCGGAAAAAACGCGAACGGTAAACGCGCCCATAATTTTTACTAAATGTTGGACATAAACATTCTTTGTTTTGTAATATACATGAGAAAGGTAATTGGATCTTATGTCCAAATTTCTTTTGTTTTGGGGTAAAGGGGATAACTTACAGTTCAGTAGGTCTGGGAGTGATAAACCTCTTAGAAAAGCTATTGTTATTAGGCTTTCCTAAGCATATAACATATGAACCATAGCAAAAGCGTCGGGAGGGGGGCAGAAGGGGTCACGTTCCCCTTCCACCGTGCCTCTCCTAAACTTCGTCTCAAAAAATTTGTCAAATGAACATTTGTTTGAAAATTTGAAAAACTTTTTATTTCTGCTCTTATATTCGATATGTGCACCCCCCTCCCTCAATGCTTTCCTGTACCCCTCCAAAATTTCAGTAGGTCAGGACGCAACGCAGTGATAAGCCTTCCTCAGGAAGCTATTGTTATTAGGTTTTTCTAAGCGTATAATACGTATGATCCACAGGTTTTGCGTTGGGGAGGACGCAGGGTGAGGGCACGTATCCCCCCCCCCTTTGCCCTAACTTCATCTCAAAATCTTTTAAACAAACATCTGTTTTAAAATTTAAAAGATACTTCCCTTTTCTGCTCTTAAATTCAATTGGTGCCCCCCTCAAATCTTTCATGTGCCCCTCCACAATTCTGTTGGTCTGGAAACAATGATAAGCCTTCCTTAGGAAGCTATTGTTACTAGGTTAAGTATTGTTTTAAGTGTAAAATACATATGAACCATAGACGTAGTGTCGGGGGTTAAAAATGGGGGCACGTGCCCCCCAGATAGAATAAACAACAGAGTTACTTTATGGTATCGAATAAAATTTTCAGATCATTAAATGTAAATACATACTAAATTTTACTTTATATACAGCCCTCTTACAAAAATTCCCAAAAAGGTAAAATGCGTCCCCATACATTAATGAGGCGATGCACAAAGTTTCAGCCTTTTTCATAAAAACGCTTAGAGGTATGTTTAATCAAAGTTGGTGAGGGGCAATACGCTATACAATGTCAATAAGAGTAAAAGTATTATTATTAAAACTATTCGAGCAAAACTATTAATTTTAATAAGTTATTTATAACCAATATTTGACATTAAGAAATGAGTTTTAAATAATTTTAAACCAGTTTTCTTTAAAATGTTCCCTTAAAATCGGTTTCTTTTTTATATCATTTAGAAATGAAAATTTGTTTAAAAACATGACATATTCCACTAACATTTGATTTAAAGAGTTTTCTTTTTTTTTCAAGAAGTTATTTCTGATAGACTAATTTAATTATGGAAAATATATACTATGTATATATTTGATTCTTTTAAGTACAGGAGTAATGTTTATATTGAATATTTTCAAAATTAAAAATATAAATGTAAATTTATAATTATAAATCATTCATTATTCTAATAATTATTATTTAAAACCGAAGAACTAGCAAAATAAATTACCATGAATCAGAATAAACCCTTACACTTAGAAAAAGAAAACCAGTAATCATAGGCGATATTGTATTAGGAATAAGACTGAAGGTTAGAGTAATTATGGCGAACGTGCATGTTACATGTGTGGGTCATATATTCTGTTTTGGGGTTGTTTGGTAGGTGAGAGATGGTACTTAAGATTGTCCAAACTGCTTCAGTTTATTGCTGAATGACTAGTTCTAGTCCTTTTCCTAAGAATCCCAACAAATTAAACGATCAATTTATTCAATTAATAATTAAGTAATTCAATTATTTCTTTATTTTATTATTTTCAACAGAAGGTCCACAATTTATGCATAAAAAAGAGCAAATTTTGTGTTCGTGTGTGTTCTATGACAAGCCTATACGTATGCTTCACTATACTTATCCCTCTCCCGCCCCCCCCCCTTGAAAGATTTCTGAATACACTGTATTGGGGCTATTTAATTTAATCAAAATTTTATTTGCGCAACTGTCCTAAGTTGTGCAGAATTTCTAACAAAATTCAAAGCTTTATATACAGTAAAGCACCGTTTATACGATTTTTACATTTATACGTGTCCCGCAGTGGTCTGGGCGCTAAACTCTGTTCCCATAAGAACAAGAACACGGCAAGTGAAGCAGCATCCGGCTTGGCCAGTGCTAGGGAGGATCAACTCCCTCTTGACTCGGCTGCTGTGGGTCCGTGTACGCTCATGGGAGCGAGTGTACGTAAAATCCGTCGTGGCTCCAATGTCCTCCAAGTTGTTAAACGATACCCCTGGGGGTGCCTATTTCAGGGTCCCTCCTCTGGAATGGGTTCAAAATGAGGGGACGCCGGCTAAAGTTGGATTTCCTCCCACTTAGGCTCATTAAAATGGAAGTCACCCCTTCCGCTCATCGCCTATCTATATGGGGATCTGGTACCGCTCCACGGTTGCTAGAGTGCATTAGGAACAACATTTATACGTCGCTTTGATGAAGTCCCGATTCATTCCTATTTATTTTTGCAAAAATGCTTCGTTTATCTGACGCCGATATCGGTTATATGTCGTTTTAAGCGTCAACACTTTTCTGTCTCAGCTGTTATTTTCCTGTTTAGACAGACACTTTTGTTATATAGGTCAAATAAAGCATGTATGGAGGGTTGTACCTTTAGCAACCTTCTTTTAAAGGCGCAATTGACAATATTGAAGAGTTTAGAATATACTTTGCTTGTCAGAACACGAAGGAAAAAGCATCTCATTAACTTCATTAACAGTCTGTAATGCTTTAATTAATAAGCATAGACATCACATCAGGTGACTAAATGATTTATTAAATTCAAGTTCTGTAACAACAAATCATAATTGTTATTCACTCATAATTGTTATTCACTGTAAATACTAAGTATATGCGGTATTTAAGATATAGTACAATAAAGATACAATTTGTTTCACATTTGAGATTTTATAGAAATCTAGCAATTGTTTCTATCGTAAAAACTAATATGAATAATTTAGAATTACATAAATTTGAATTAGTAATGTTGAACCGGTAATAATCAAAGTTTTTTATTAATATTTCATGTTTAATTTATACGTCATTTCAGTTCGGTCCCTTGAAAAACCTATAAACGGTGCTCTACTATAATTTCAAAAGCAAATGAAACTCCTATCCACCATACGTATAATTACGCAGTTTCTGGAATAAATAAATAAAAATAAATACTATATTTTCGGTGTGACATTATATATACAGATTAAATTTGAATTTCTTTTACTTCAAATTCCCACACGTACTAATATGGTTACCAGTGGCGTAGCCAGAAATTTTTCATGAGGGGGGGGGATGCAGTAGTCGTAACACTACTGCAACTCACATATATATGTATACGTGTGTGTGTGATAAGGGAGTGAAGAATATACATTTTGTATTGCAAAAAATTCCTCATGGGGGGGTGACCCCTATCCCCCCCCTTCGCGATGCCCCTGACGGTTACTAATATATGTACTAATGTGGCTATATGTAACTAATTGTTATTATTTATATTAATTTCCAATAAAATAGTATTAATAAACTAGTAAAAATATGGTAATAAAATCGCAGTCCTTAATTTTTCGAGACTCGCGAGACGTCTCGCGTGAGGCGAGACAAGCAATTTCTCTGCGAGACGCGAGACGAGACAAAGTGTTTGCGAGACGAGACAGAGGTTTACCACTGCGAGACGAGACGAGACAGCCCCGATTCTCGTCTCGCGTCCACCCCTATGTGTGTTTGCTTCCAAAATAATTTGCATGCTCTAAATTTTTACCCTGTTATATTTACATTTATTTTTACACTTTAACAATAAAGTATGAATTTATTTTTACAGGCATTCAGCAGTTTAGAAAATTTAAAATTATTGTCCGAAAGCAAAAAAATTTTCCTGTATAATATTGCAATTTATTCAAAATTTAACTCTTGGAATAGTATTTGTATTTTTCAGAAGACATTGCGTTTTACATTGTATCATTTTGTGATAATTTTTCATGAAACTTAGTACACTCTCTAAAAAAAGTATTGGAGTGCAAGAAAATTTTCGTACGTCAATTTCATATTTAAAGCATGGTTCTTCATGAAAGTTGATTAATCATTAACAAAACTGCAATGGGAAATTTGGCTCGGATACTTTATTGAATGTCTGTACACGCTACACACACAGTGACAACAAACGCTTTCAGAGACCGAATTTCATTGTTTCTCTGAGTAGATGGCGCTTTTAGTTGGTTTATTTTTCTTATTTCTTCAGTTTTTGGTTGTTTTCAGTTTCTGGCCCGGGGGCCCCCACTCTAGGGGGGGGGGCCCAAAATGAAAAAAATACGCAGTAATTTTTTTGTACATCTAACATTTCGCTCATATTTTCTGACGTAAAACGTAACAAAATATAATTTTCGAACTTGACGTATTTTTCATCTAAGGGCAATATTAGAATTTGTCCAATCACATGCAGCGTAATAGGAGGAACTGAAGGCATGGTTTATTTAACATCCAATAATACGTAGGTGTGTTACTGGAAATAACTGCTGTGATGGGAGTTAGTGTGGTGAGAGAAGTGAAGTGAAGAAGAATCGCTAAGATCGCTGTACGTACGCTTCGCTCACGCTGTGTGTGTTTTTGTTTTGCGTTATTTCACGTGTTTTGCCTGTTGATAATTTTTATAGTTTGTTGCTGATTGTTTTAGTTTTGCTGCTTCTAAAGTTGTGTAATTTCTAAAATGGGTCGTTCATATCCTTCTGGACATAAAAAAAGGAAACTGAAAGAGAAAAAGCAACAAGAAATAAAACAGATGAGAGGTATTTTGACAAAATTCACCTATCGATTGAATGCAGACTCTGAAATTCAAGATGATGAATACAGCACTGCGGAAAATAGTACGGCAGGTAGCACTGAGGATCGTACTACGGAATGCATTACGAATTTATCAAGCTCTCAATCAGAAAAAATTGTGAACCTTTAGACTGAGGATATACTGAAATTTTCAGTACGAAAACGCGTTTTCTGCAAAAAAGGTATCATTTTATGAGTGTTTATTTACAAAGTTTTCATTGTTTTATGTTTGAAGTTAGTTTAGTGGAATTCTAAAATTAAAAAAAAAATTCTTTCATTAGATTCACAAAATGCTTTACTTATGCATACCTGTCAAAGGTATGTAAACTCATAGCAGCCTATAAAATAAAATCACTCTTGTATTCGAGGAAGATAAGATGTATGGGGGCCCCCATATGAACTTTTGGCCCGGGGCCCCCAGTGGTATAAATCGGGCCCTGATCGGAGGAGGACGTAAATGTACAAATACCTTCAGATTTAAGCTCCACTACGTGGAAAGTGAATGTCTTGACAGCAAGTGAGTCTGCGCGTAGAAAGCTAGACGAACAAAAACCAGAAGATGCTATTTCAGAGTTGGCGAAACTTCAAGGAGACGACGAGACACTTAAGAGATGCTTTGATTGGGCGGAAAGGTAATAAAATTTGTATCTCTGATAAGGGAATACTAAAGCATAAGGATTATGTCTGTGGAGAAGAAATTCAGCAAGTAGTAATTCCAAAAGAAAGAAGGAATACTGTTTTAAGAATGGCACATGAGATTCCGTTGTCATGACATCTGAGTGAAAATAAGACTCTTAAAAGAATCAGGTATTCGTTTTACTGGCCTAGTAGCATGCAAGATGTAAAGTTATACTTTCAAAGTTACAAAGAATGCCAATTGAGGAGAACCGGCACCTATCGGGATCACATTCCCATACAACCTATCTTTAGCCCTGAAAATCCTTTTGAAATTCGGAGCGTAGACTGTATAGGACCACTAGAGCCTGCATCAAGGAGAAGACATCGATATTTTATTTGTGCCGTGGATTTATGTACTAAGTGGGCCGAGGCAATTCCAGTGAAAGAGATTAGTGCCAAGACAACGTGTGACGATTTAATGGAGATTTTCACACACACCGGTTTTCCAAAAGTGATATGAACCGACCAGAGTACAAATTTTACTTCGAAGCTGACTCGATCATTTGAAAATATATTAGGGGTAGCGCCACGTTTCTCGACACCTGGACATCCGGAAAGTATGGAGGCAGTAGAACGATGGAATAAAACTCTTAAGGAGATGATGAATAAAAATATACAAGAGTATGAGAGAGACTGGGATTATACATCGCCCATATCTCATGCTCGCGTATCGTGAAGTGCCACACAGCACCACGGGATAACACCATTTCAATTGGTTTATGGACGGTTACCACAAGGACCACTGTCTTTATTGAAAAGTATGACCGCGTCCAAACCAATCACTAAATATCTTTAAGATTTAGTTGAAAATACACGCAGGGCTAATGAGATAGCCTCTGAAAACACCGAGAAAGGTCAAGGAGAATACGTTTCTAGGCAACCTTCGCGAATGTCGCTCGCCACTCGCCAAATGGCGATTAAAAAATCCTTACTGGCTGGTAAAAGTTTAGGTCCACTCGCCACATTGGCGAGTGACGCTCAAAGACCGAGTTTTCCTTCCTCGTCGACACCCGACCTCTACGAGCTCTAGTGCTGACTTGTTTACTCACCTACACACCCTGAAATCCGATTTCCCGGAAAATTAGCTTCCTCCTTTCAGGAACTGGTTGTTCTCCCCTTCTGTCTGTACCGGACATGAAGGTGAAGGCATAGATTTAACACGTGAGTAGAATTCTTTGGGCGGAGGGGGAGGGGGGCATCGCGATTGTGGGGTCACTTGGATATGACCAATGAGGGTTTCAATTGCAACCGAGCCCCGCTTCCCTTCAACAACGTTGGTATTTTTCATCTTTTCACAGTGCCTGATATAGTCCTGCCTGATATAGGCTATCTCACAGTAAAAAATGTTGTAATAAACAACAAACATAATTAAAATAAAATAATTAAAAATCTTCAAATTTCTCATTGTTTTCTTTTTTTTTAGTTATTCTTTCTGTCTCCTTGCAACGAAAAATTAAGTTGCTAAAATAAATTTAATGCTTCTATCTTTATTACAAATTTGGCTGGTAGATTGGTCTAAATGGCTGGTAAAAAATAAGCCCTACCAGCCACCATGGCTGTTAGAAATTAATCACTTTGGAGAGGGTTGTTTCCAGGTATAATCTCCAACAGGTATAATCTCCAGTATAATCTGCAACAGAAAAACATTTTTCCGTTGGCAACAAAGTGTTTATATTACTGCCATCATCAACTCACAAACTTTTAAGCACTTGGATTGGACCCGCGACGGTAATTCAAATCACCAGACCACATTCGGTAAGAGTGGAATTAGAGGATGGTACTACTAGAGAGCTGCACGTGAATAAAGTACGACCATATGTGCAGAGGGTAAATTGCATTGGTGTTGTTTACGAAATGGATGAAAATTTGGCGTAATCCATTACGCTCCTACTGATAAAACAAAGCTTCGAGCAAAGAGGTCGAAGACATCCGAAAACATTTGGAGAAAACTAGAAATCATAATTTAACTGAAGAGCAAACCCAAGAGTTATTTGATGTACTGAAGAAATATATGGACATTTTTAGTTCAAAGCCAGGACATGCCAAAGTCGACGGGCATTATGTTAAAGTTACGGAGAACTGCACGCCAAAGAGACTCAAACCGTATTAAGTACCCATCAGTTTACAAAAAGAAGTTGATCGCCAAATCGAAGAGCTAATTGAAATGGACCTAATTGAACCAAGCGATAGCGAATGGGTACATCCTGTTGTTTGTGTTGCCAAAAAGGATGGAAGCGTTAAGTTGTGTATCGATTTTAGACTGTTGAATAGTTTCACGGTGCCTGATTCATAACCCATGAAAATTGCCAGGGATTTAATATTCAGAGTACGACAAACTACATTGATAACCGTTATAGACTTAAAGAAGGGATACTGACAGAGTCCCATGCATGAAGAATCCAAGCATTTCATCGCCTTCGTAACACATTCGGGGCATTATCAATGGAAAGTCTTACCTTTTGGGATGAAGAACGCGTAGAAACATTCCAGAAATCAATGGATAAAGCATTATTCGTACATCTTGATTATTGCTGTTCATACAGTGATGACGTATCCATTTTCTCTAACAGTTGGGAAGAACATTTAAGGCATATAAGCCAAGTCTTTAAAACATTAAGAGAAGTAGGACTTACTGTGAATCTTGGAAAATACGAGTTCGGGAGAACTCAAGTAAAATTTTTGGGTCATAATATAAGTTCTGGTCGGCATACGCCGGATCCAGAGAAGATTGAACCTGTAAAGAGGATATCAAGACCTACCACCAAGAAAGAGCTAAGAAGCTTAATTGGACTAGCAAGTTATTATAGGAGTTACATACCACAATTCGCGCAAATAATTTTGCCACTAACAAATCTAACCAAGAAGAAAGTGCCGATTAATATACCTTAGGGCTCCGCTGAGGACCAAGCGTTTACTCGATTAAAAGAGGAATCGATTAAGATACCTATCCTACACACCCCAGACCTTGACAAGCCGTTTCAGTTGAACAGCGACGCGTCGGCTATAGCTATTGCCGCGTGTCTCGCACAAAAGGATGCCAAGGGAGAGGGAGCCCCTATTACTTTTTTCAGCAAGAAACTAAACCCCAGCCAAACAAAATGGTCTACGATTGAGAAAGAAGCAATGGAGTTTTAGAAGCACTAAAAAATATGATACTTGGATATTTGGCACGGAAATCCAGATCGTATCAGATCATAACCCTTTAACATATTTGACGGATGGCCTTCCACACAGCGCCAAACTAGCACGGTCGGCTTTAGCTTTGCAACGATACAATTTGAAAATTATCTATCAAAGGGGCGTTCAACATGGAAATGCTGATGCATTATCCAGTCTTAAGTTAGATTCTTCTTAATAAAATAGGATCAGGTTCATATATTTTTTTATATTGAATTGTTATTGTGTGTGTGTGCGTGTATTGAATTGTTACTGTGTTTTATAAGGATAAATCAGAAATTTAATTCTAAAATGGAAGGGTTCAAATATATAACTCTGAGGGATGATATAATTTTTTTTTCCACCCATGTTTAAAATCGTTAATAATATGGTGATCCGGATAATTTGTTACATGTCCGTAAAAGAATGTAAACAAAAGATTTTGCAGCATCGTCGCTCCTGTGATGCATGTGCTTTCCCCCATGGGAGAAGTAAAGTTCTGTCGACATTATGAACGAACCCACGAAACCCCATGGTGGGGAACTATCGAAGCCTCATGGTAGTAAACTATGGGAAAATATGCGCGAACTGAAGAAGAAAAGATGTAGAGAAAGAAAATATGAGAGCACGTTACTGTGAGGTGTACGAGGATGCTAAAAATTTAAGTTAGTTTTCATATAAAAACATTTTAGGGAACTGTTTTCGTTTTGACGCCTGATAAAGCTGGCGTTGAAAATGTATGTTTTATGTTAGAGTAATAGAGGTTTTTTATTCAAGTCCCATAAATTGGTTTGCCTTTTTTTGTAAGGAAGCTAAAAACCCGTACTGTCACCAAGGCTACAACTTTTAACAGTTTAAAAATTTTTAAGGCATTTTTTTTTCACTATAAACACACATAATTTTTAAAGATTTTTGGATAATTTTTCATTGAAATTGGATATTTTTATTATAAGTATTTTTAAATTTTTGATTGGTGTATTATGTTCTACATTGAATTTATGTGTGTATTTTTATTGTGTTGTATGTATGTTATTTTATGTAAACAAATTGTTTACATGCCACAAGATTGGCCAATTTTAAATTTAGTTTTCACAACATAAATTCTCATGAAGATTTTATTTTAATGACCTAATCAAACATTTTTGAATTTTTAAGCCGATTGTAACTATAGTGTGCACATTTTTCTTCAAACAAAAGTCATGATGTAGTATACATTACTCTATATATTATTTCAATGGTCTAATATATATTGTTGCGGAACTACTCTTCTTGTTTCCGGGGTTCGTCGTTCTGAAGTCCAGTTGGTGTAGAACGTGCTGGTAAAAAGTCCAATGGTCAGGATGGAATATAACTTTATTGCTTCTAGAACTTCGTGGAACAATCAGCTCTACAAAATTCACAAGCACAATTAAACAGTAATGTGCTTTTACCAGTTCTCTTAGATCAGAAGCTCTCACAAATGCTGTATTTCTCACACAAAATAAGTCACTTTCACAGGCAAAAATTCAGTGAAAATATTCAAGAGATATCGTACACAATCCCTTAAGACACAGCAATGAAGAATTTACACACAGCACTTTGAAAACAGCTTCGTAAAGCTAGCTAAAACACGGCTTCTATAGCACTATCAATTCACAAAGCAAGCGTACTCTCACTGACACCTCTTCACACATTGAGCGTTCAACTCGCACTGAACTGTCGGGGCAGCGCGCTGGTGGAATCTATAGAGGAGGCAGAAGCTGCGATCAGTTTCTAGAAAAGTATATTCCTCGAAGATTCCAGATAAAGCGGGACTTCTGATTACGTCATAGAAGAGAAATGTTAGGTTATTATGCGTTTTTAATGCAGGAAAAACAACTTCCAGGCCCCTTTGGGAAAATCACGCCAAATGACCAAAAAGTCGCCAAGCTTGGCGACTTTTGGCGAAGTATCGCCAAATTTGGCGCCAAAAATATGTCCTCAAATGTGAAGAGATGGAAGCCCTAGGACAAATATTTCTCGAGATTTCTAGAACCTCCATTGAAAAACAATGGCAAACCGAAACCTCCATATCTCCGGTTCTAATTGACCGATTTTGATGCAACAAAAAGCAAAATTTATCTATTTGAAGAGTAGAATACGAATTTTTAACCATTTTAAGCCCCAGAGCAGCGGGTTGCCCCGAAAATTCGTAACATTGCCCCCCTTGCCAAGGACTGTACGTCCCGGGCAGTACAATCCCCAGTTAGGAGGTCACATAAATATATACAGTGTCCAACTGTTAACCAATGGTTGACACATAATTTAAGCAAATAATCAATAAACACAGTAAGCAAATACACTCTAATAAATAAATAATAGACATAATAAACAATTACACTAATAAGTAATAAATGTAATAAACAAATACACATTAATAAAAACCAATATATTACAAATATGTATACTAAACATGGCGTAAGTAGTGAGTGAAAGAGAGTTGACGAAAGAGGAAGAGAAGAGAAAGACAGGAAAGAAATGAGAGTTGAAAGAAAGGAGGAATTACGCCATAGTGACCATGGTCTGATAGTCAAATAACTAATTTCAACCGCGGTAGATGGCTAGCCGATCGTAATGTACAACTCTCGGCTTCGAGTTTGGTGACTTACGAATCCGTACGATGACGTCATTCAACCGGCTTAGGACTGTGTAAGGACCGTCCCACGGCCATTGCTGCTTGGGAGACAGGCCTTTCTGTCGAGTAGGATTCCATAGCCAAACTTTGTCACCTACGTTAAAGTCATGTCCTGTAGCTTTCGTGTCGTAGCGATTCTTCATCCTCTCCGTGTTCAGGTTGATCCGCCCCCGAGCAAAATGATGCACGTCTTCAAACCGTGCCCGAAGATTTTCCACGTACTCTTCTGGCGATGAAGGCGTATCTGGAGGGAGCACCCACCGGGGGAGCCGACCGCGAAAGCGGTTTTCAACTAAGAAACCCCCGGAGGAGACCTAAAACCGCGCCGTCACGGCCAGAGGAGGAGGAACTATCAGCGGAAAATTAAAGCCATGCGCGACACTACAACACATTTAAATTTTTAAAGTAATATTTGTGCATCATAAATTATCAAACCCCTATATACATACATATACAAATATACACATCCATATTTTCCAATACTATTATAATGCTGTGTGAGGATACAAATTGCAATCTAAACATACAACTTAAAATACATTAAAAACAAAAACAACAATATATATACACATACACATATTCACATATATACACATATATTCGCAATGTAATACTGGCACCTTCACATAAACATTGAAGCCTTCATATAACATAAAATAGCAACATCCCATAAATATAAGTAAGTTCATCCACATATTGCGCTTCACACTAGTACTGTTATGGTAAATTTTTCATCTTAGATATTCTAAATATAGCCTCTGCAATTCAGCGTAAATAAGACATATTTGCCGTAAGTAGTTTTTACATTGCGTTAAAAATAAAAATTGTTGATATATATCCATACTATTATTAGATCTGAAGTGATGTGGCATTATGGGACAGTTTTCAAAAATATAGTGCAATGGGTGACCCTGACGGCCGCATATACATAGATCATTATCCAGTTTTTCAATCTTATACATATAAATCAGAAAATAACCGTTGCCAGTCAGAAAAGGAACAATAACAGGATGAATGATTGTTTGGGAAAATTTCACAGTTTTAATATAATTATATGTGTAGCGACCATTACTTGAGTTAATCCATTCATCTTGCCAGGTATTTATAATTTCCTGTTTAATAAGTAAATCTATGTATGAAATAGGATATGGAATATTGACATTTACATTATTATGATCGTGAAGTAATGGCTCTTTAGCAAGCTGGTCTGCTCTTTCATTTCCTTCGACCCCGACATGAGCCCTAACCCAGGCAATTACAAATTCTATATGACTATTGGCGATTATGAGTTCTAGACTACTGCACATTATAGAAGTTGAGGGCAAAGGAGATTTATAGGCTTCAACGGTTGATTTGTTATCTGTATAAATTATTACTTTATTATAATTATTTGCTATTGTCCATTGAATTGCCTTCAAAATTGCCAATTGTTCGGCCTGATAAATTGTATTTCTATTGCGTAATCTTTCATTAAAATCAAAAATATATCTATTATCTTTTTTAGCTGTAAAAGCATAGGCTGTCCCCACCTCCATATGTGATCCATCAGTATATATCTCCAAATATTCATTTTGCTTACTTTGTTTAATTTTTTTTATCAATTTTTAAATTCTTAATTTCTGAAAACAAGTGAGTGGGTAATTTATTTAAAGCACACTAAAAATTATTAGGTAAAAGTGGTGTATTATTTATAACGACCGCTTTATTTTCCTTTAAAATGCAATATTTTTTCAAACTGGACTCTATAGTGATAATAATTGGAGGGATACCTGTTAAAACATTAAGGGTTATTGTAGAGGTGCGTTTGAATGCCTTTGTAAGTTGTAATAGTATTTGCCTTTGTATTCGAATAAGCTTTTCTCTCATAGTGACTGTTAGTGAAGGAAACCAGACTACTGCCGCATAATCTATCTGTTTTTCAAGTACTGTTTTATACCAGATTTTAAATATTTTAAATTCTACACCCCATTTTAAGTGAGATACATATGCTAGGTTTTTAATGAAGTTTGAGGTTTTGCATTGAATGTTATCCAGATGTTCGTTCCAGTTTAATTTATGATCAAATACTATTCCTAAATAATTTAAATTTTTAACTAATTTAATTGTATGACCCAAAAGTTTAAAAATAGGATTTCTTGTCTGTAACTTTTTACCAGTTATTTTTTTACGAAAAATCATTGCCTGAGTTTTATTAATAGAAATTTTTAGGTTAAATTTCTGGCAAATACTACTGAAAAGTTCAACTTGGGTGTTAACGAGTTGCTCAACCTCAGGGCGTGTGTTAGCAGGGGTCAAAATCAAGAAGTCGTCAGCGTAGGCCCAAAGATTGTGATATATTTTATTGTACTCTTTTAAAATTTTGTCTGCAACGAAAGTCCACAGCATAGGTCCTATACAGGAGCCCTGGGGACAACCTTTAAAAATTTGTTTATTTACTGTATGGATTTGCGTTCTAGAAATTATAGATCTATCATTCAAATAATCTATTAAAACTGATTTTAGGTAATCCTGTATGGGAAGCTCAGATATAATACCTTTAATGACATCCCAATCTATATTATCAAATGCGCCCTGTATATCAAAAGACACAAGGGCGCAAAATTTATTATCTTGCAGAATTGTGCCTATTTTATTTTTAACAATATTTAATAAAGATATAGTGCTTCTATTGTTTCGAAAACCATGTTGGTTGTTACGCAAAAAATTTATATTTTCCAAATGAGTCATGATTCTAATCTTAATTATTCGTTCAAGTGTTTTAGCCAAAGTACTCAAGAGGCATATGGGTCTATATGATTTGGGCTCACGGGGGTCCTTGTTGCGTTTCTGAAAGAAGATCACTAATGCAATTTTCCAGACCTTTGGAAAGACACCTAATGAGAAACACTTATTAAAAATCATTATTAGATCAGTAGGGTTATTATAGAGCAGTTGTTTTAATATGCGACTGTCAATCTTGTCAAGGCCAGGTGATTTGTTATTATTTTGTAACTGAATACAATAACACAATTCCTTTATAGAAATTGGCGTATATTCCGAAATGTTATCTATATACTCATTAACAAAAATACCTGGTCACCCGTCATTTGAAAATGAGTGTCCACCAGCAATTCTTGTAGAACATTATAGTGAGTGTCCACAGGAAGGCCATAGAAGACTTTGTTTATATTCAGATCATTTCTGTTATTTTTAACCCTATTAAATACCTTACCAAAACCATTTGATGTATTTGTGCAAAACTTTTTCCAACTAAGTTCTTTAGATTTTTTGATTAATTTCCTGTAAAGAGCTCTTTCTCTATTGTAAGTTATTCTATAAGATTCACGTCAGGATTATTTATTTTCCTTCTGTACATTGCCTTAATCCTGTTTCGCATTGCAGTTAGCTCATCTGTCCACCATGAAATATTAACGGTAAATTTATTCTTTTTCTTCTTCAAGGTACGATTGCATAGATTTATTAAAGAATTTTGAAAGTCCTCCATGGCTCCCTGCAGACAAGAAGAATTCTCAGCAACTGATATATTGTGGATGCTATTATTCAGAAATCTACCATATAGCCTGTTAAATTTAGTAAATCTTTCAAACTCTGTTTTATATCGGTAGTCCGTAGTATAGGAAGGATTATCCTGTATAGTGTACGATATGTAATTGTGGTCGCTGCAGGTCTCAGAATCTAAGACCTGCCAGCAGGTTACTGTTGATATTATATCCAAAGAAGTTATTGTTAGATCGGGGTGTCCTGTATGTACATCATGCGACCATGTTGGGGGAGACTGCGGGTCATTCAACACTACAAGGTTTTTTTCAGCTATATTTTCCAAAACAATCTGACCTCGTCGGTTCAAATGATCATATCCCCAAAGTTCTGCGTGCGCGTTTAAGTCAGCACCTAATATAAAATTCTCCATATTATTTATAACATGTGTCCAATCGCAAAAGTCCTGTTCAATATTCGACGAAGGGGGTGAATACTGTGAGCACACAGTATATGTTTTATCCTTCAAGTATAACTTTATAAATATTGAATTACTAGAACTATGTCTCTCAGTGGCCAGATACTTATTTTTAACGGCTATTGCTGCCGTGCGATCTATTGAGAAAAAGGATCTAAACAACTGAGGACAACCATATAACTTGTTGTCAAATATAAGATCGATGATCGCATTCAACAACGAACTCAGCGTGTTCAAAACAATTAACACATATCTCCCTACCTGAATTACATTCAGATTGACTGTGCTCACCTGAGCACTTTGGACACGCTTGTTTACGATCACATTCGAAAGAGCGATGCCCAATGACTTGACAATTTCGACATCTATAAAATTCCAGATATGGCACAATGGCAATTCTGCTCATTGAAACACACATCTTACCTCTAGCCAACAGCTCCCTCTTACCTACAGCATTTGTTTCGACAAGCCAGGATACAATATTATCTGTCCCAAAAGATCGGACTGCAACAGCCTCAATGTCTTCATATATATTCTTCATAGCATCGTTCAACTCTTCCCTAGTGATGGTCTTTGGTACTCCCCTAAGCATCAGCTTTTCAACTCCCCTCCTAGGTATCCTAATTCTAAACTTCTCCCTTACCCTCTCAACACCAAGCAGTTGTTGCTGGATAATGTACGCATCAGTCCTATTTTTAGTCTTAAGTATATATTTTTTCGTCTTCGTAGTGAAAACATCAATTGGCTTAATCCTTAACTCCTCTTCCATTGTTATATCTCTAATCTCCCTCCGAATATCATCCCCTTCCTGGTCTTCATCCATGCTCTCAATAATTACAACATGTTCTACCTCCGTATCCCTTTCCCCTGTTCCAGGCTCCAGCTCTGGCCTCAGCTCAACGAGTTTCTCTCTTACCCTATCTGCCTCCTGAGCCACAATTTCGGCAAAGGTCCTCTGGGTCTTCACCTCAGTCATCATATTATTTAGCTGTCTAACTTTCTCATTATATCTGGTCGAGACAATAACACCAAAGTTATAAAAATCATTCATAATGTTTGTTAGTTCATCTCCCACCTGGATAGTGAACGACTTCCTAGCTCTCGCATCCATTACAACCGTAGAAAACCTCTGTCTAAGTCACGTATTTTGAAAGCAGGGGTCATACAGCGGACCGCAATGCATGCTGGGGAATCTTGACGATTTTACGCCGCGCCAACATCAAATCTTCGCCAAGGATTGGTTACAGGGTTACATTACCGCTCTGGAGAGCCCCTGTTTTCAAGCTGAGGCTGTGCAAGCATTTGATCTTTCCGTGATTATCATTATATTCCATCATGATCATTAAACGGTATGCAAACTCACAGAGCGACAATCATTTTCTTTAACATACCTGGAAAAACTTCTAAATTTATAATGACTGGTTCAAGACCACTCATTATCCGTTGTCCAATATTTGATTGTTTACAGTAAAGAAGAGGCTGTGTACTTTGGAGATCGTGGACATTTGCAAACATTTTTACATTTGTAAGGTAAAGTATCAGCAAACGTGGTTTTATTTATTCATATGTTGCATCTTTACAATTTGTTTCAGCTTTTAATTTTATGTGTTGCATTTTTAGCGCATGAAATATTGTAAATGATGGTGTTTTTTTAGCACATGGCTAATTGTATGCGTTTTCTTTTTCTTTTTTTTTTTTTTACTGCACGTGAACAAAATTTGAATGTTAAGATATTTGTGAAAGTGTTAGTATTGTAACGAAATTAAATTGAACACTTTCCATCTTTTTAAATGTTTTATTTACCTATCCCAGCCACAAATTTTACCTACCAAATTTATTGTGTTGGTTAGACTGTTGTGGTACACAACACACTACAAAAAAAGAAAATGATATTTCTACTTTAAAGGCCGAACTTCTTCACTTCGACCTCCACTGATCGATGCTAGATAAATTAAATGTATAATTAATGTAATTTCTGTGCCATGATGTACGCATGCATAGAACAGTCACATTTGAGAGTTCCAAATATTTAATTTGTATTGAATATGACTATACATTGCTTATTATAATTGCAACTTTTCCTATAATGTGTTTATTTTTTGCTTATTTAGAAAAACTTTTATTGTTTTTTCACCTTATGATTTCTTCCAATCATAAGGTGATTTTATGTCATTCTACCTCATAAATAAAATTGTAAACAGTCCAACAGTGTTAGAAATTTTCTCCCACATTTAAAGAAAATTAAAACAATTTTAGTAATTATAATATTAATATAGAGTAATACAGGGGCGTAGCCAGAGAGGGGGCTGCTGCTCCCCCCATCCGAAATAAATTCCTGGCTACGCTACTGGGGTAATAAAAACCAACAGGTATTCTTTTAAATTGCTCACCCTGTGTCATAGATGTCAACTATTACGGAATATAATTAACCATCTTTTTTAGATAAGAAATTCAAGTTTAAAATATATAGTAACATTTTTGAACTACTCGCGTGAGTGGGTTACTATTTTGAAAAACTAGTTCAAAAAACTGTTTATAAAGATCGGTTAATTTCATAATAGTTAGCATTTATGCTGTATATTTATTCTATATCTACATGCTCTTTTAAAATTAAAAATAATAGCAATTTTTCCAGAAGATAAACCAACATGCATTAAAAAAATGGTACTTGGGTCATTTTCAAAATTGACCCAACTATTGACCACCAATTACTATAATAAGTAACAGACATATGACAAACAAAAACTCACAGAAAATGAAGAACATTTTTTAAATGGAAAAGGCTATATTATACGGACAAAAGGACTCTGTACTTATGTAATATATCACTTTGCAAGCAAAGCAAAAATATAATTTTGCAAGCAAGAAGCAAAAATATAATTTAAAAAAATAAGTAGTTATTTTTCCATAATATAAAACACACTACCTGGTTTCCGAACATTATCGGAGTATTATTCATGCATTTTTTATTTTATTTATTTTTTTTGCATTTTTCCATTATCAGACTTGATGAAATTTGTCATGTCTGTTACCGGACATTTTCTTTGAAATTTGTACACTTATGTTTAGCACAAAATAATGCAAAGTGATATATTACATAAGTATAGAGTCCTTTTGTCCGTATAATATAGCCTTTTCCATTTAAAAAATATTCTTCATTTTCTGTGAGTTTTTGTTTGTCATGTCTGTTACTTATTATAGTAACAGACATGACTTGCCCCCCTCCTCACCCTAAAGATTTAGTATGTCTTATGATGAAAACAAAAGTTATTTTTTTAATGAACTGAAATTTAAAATTCCATGCAGAACCCGACTAAGTATGGGCCCTGGGGTAGACATCGCTAATGAAGGTCACTTTCATATTGATACAAGCATATGTATTCACATGTATATAGTTTTCGTGCATACTGATCATATATGTAATCCCGAGCTGGGAAAGGTCAACTCAGCCTTCCATCCCTTGTGTGGGTCGATAAAATGAGAACCAGGCTTCATTGGGGTCAAACACTGTGGGCTTCGCGTCAGGCTGACCACCTGGCCAAGGTATATGCATCCATACCCCAGAGTCCATGGTCGCAAAGGCACGGTTGAGCAGTGCAGGCCTTGTCCCCGCAGAGGGGTTGTTGTGTCAATGTTTGACTTGATCATATATGTTTACATATGTATGCTGCACATTCATTTCTACCATAGACAATAGTGATTTGGGTCCCAGAGCCCCCTAAGCCCCCCCCCCAATAGCTACGCCACTGCTTGGGTGACATGTCATGTGTGACATAGTATGAAATGTGTGGCTTCTTTTGAGTTTTGCATGCAGTGTGTTGCTATTTTTTTCCACTGTGAATTTATAAATTGTATCCCCTTCTCTGTCCGAAATTATCAGATTGGTTAGCATAAGCTTTATGTCATGCAGATACATGGTTTATTTATTCACCATTTATTTCATATTCCCCCTGCCCCCCCCCTCCAAAATTTTTCCTGGTTGCACTCCTGAAGTGGCAATTTGTTTACAGCTTTAGTTTCCTTTAATATTGTAATCTTTTTTTTTTTTTTTTTAATATAGGAATGTGATCTATACAGTTCATATTTTTTTATGCCTAATGAGTGCTTGTACAATTTTGCTGTACATTTGAAGCAGCAGCATTGTACTTGTACTTTTTCGGCTTGTAAAATAAGATGAAGTTATCTGCCCAGTTTTACAAGCTGCAAGCGTAAAAGAAATCTCTGCAGGTAAGTGCTGAAGACAGATGGCAATGGGATCCCTTTGTGTGAGTATCATAAATAATTAAAACAAATTTATAAATTGGAGGTTCAAACTGTTGCCAAGTACCGTGTTTTGTAAAAGATTAATCTTTCAAAATCTTGACGAAACTCTCGAGTTCTAGAATAGTGGCCATCTTTTTTCTAGACACAAAAACATATCGCACTTTTATCTACAGTTACTATGATAGTATTATCCAAGAGCATGTAAAAGTATATGCATGTCATTTACCATAGCTTCTTATTTTTTTATTTTTATTTTTTACATTTTGCTAATTTTAAAATTATCACTTTTTTCCCCCTACAAAAACCTTTTTATAACAACAATACAGTCGACTCCCGAAAATCCGCCGACCAGAAATCCGCATGTGTACGCGAACATAAACAGTGAAATTCACAGTTAATTAAGATTGAAATTTAACAGCGAATATGACGTCATTCATCATCACGGTGAATTATTTTTATATTAGCGAATTGCTGATTTTCCATAAGTGATTTCGTGGGATTATGTTTCAAAAGCCACATTAGTAAATGCCTGGCACAATTTATGGCAATCTTCTTTATTCATTGACACAGAAAGTGATGACTTTGAGTGGAGTGGATTTAGGAATAATTTGGCTAAGGACAATTCAAACGAGTTACTCTTGTATGCCCAGAGCAAATGTGGGGGAACGAATATGGATGAAGAAGAGAGCATTGTTGACTGGATGCTCAATCAGGATGAACCTGTTGAATTTACAATGACAGACGAGGAAATTGTACAAAGTGTGATAAAGCCAACAACAGAAGATTTTGGCACAGATTCTGAAACCGAAACTGATTTTTTTTTTTTTTTTTATGAATGATTATTATTGGGTATTTAAAATTTCTCGAACAACAAAAATGTATCACTGACCAGAAAATTATGGTTATGTATAATATTCAAAAGAAGCTCAGATTAGAGCGTCCTAAAGTGTTACAGCAAACTACACTAACAAAGATGTTGGCAAATAAATAATTTTAACATAATAAATAATTTTGGTATAGTAATGAATAATTCCATTTGTTGTCATCATTTATTTAATTTGCTTACTCTTAAGTGTAGTTTTATGAAAGTTAAATTTTTATAGTAAAAATACTGTTTTAAATTTATACCCTGAAATCCGCAAAATCCTGAAATCTGCACAAACCCTCCCCCCGAGCTGTGCGGATTTCTGGGAGTGCACTGTACAAACAAAAAATATCAGCAGAACAGGAAACTTCAGAAAAGTCAGCATAAAACTCCCTAAACCTTATAATTAAAATTCTCCCAATTGATATCCCTTATTACCTCCAAAAAGTCATTGCACAAATAAATTTTCCTATCGTAAAAGGCGCATTCAAAAAACTTTACCACTTAAATTCTCAATGTAACTCCAGGCTTGAAAATGGCTGCCATCTTGTTTTTAATCACAAAATCATTGACAGTAACAAACATATTTAAACATAATTCCTCGTTATACTCACACATGAAATATCTTTTTGCAACTCCGCACTTTTCACAAAACTCGAAAACTCAAACTTAAAATGCTTAAATAAAAAAAGCTAGCCTTTTAACTTCTCGATGCAAGTCCCAATTACAAAATGGTGGGCATCTTGTTTCTAAACACAACACCGTCGACAATAACAACATATTTAAACATAATTCCATGTGAACTCATACATAAAATATCTATTTGTAACTCTTTCCCAAGCTCTTTCACTAATTTGAAAAATTAAAACTTCTAATCTTTGTTCCTTTAAAATGCATTTACTTTACCATTACAACACTAACTCATTTTCAATAAACCATAGTAAAGCACATGTTTCACATGGCTGACCTGCATTTCAGACGCTACTCCCTCCAATTTTGAAAATATAAATGATTTAATTCCCGAAAAAACAGCACTGTAATCGACACTCTCTGATTAGCCAATAATAACTCTCTTAGTTGGACCTGGAGGCATAAACGTGAACTCGTAATACAGTTTGGGTTGCTACATTTGACAATTTATCACCAGGCTTAGTGACGTCTTTTGGCGAGAAATTTGAGTGGGTGATACTAAAGGTTAGCCGAAGTAATGAAAAATAAATGAAAATCTAAAAGTTTGAACAGAGTTGAAAAGCAGTTCCTGGAAGGGGGTAAATCCGATCCCCCCATCTGGCTACATCCTATTGGACCCCACTGAAAAAAAATTCTGACTGTGTTACTGAAACTAAAAACTTACACATTTTTCTGAGATGCTAAAATTCAGGGGCAACAGAGTGGTTGTGATTGTGAAAAATATTGGTGTGTTAAATACATTGTTTTTTTCTTCCTGCAAAAATTTGCAGTTTGTATTATCCAGGAGAAAAAAATTTTGATTGCATTTGCAAAATATTGTTTATTATTACTAGCAAAGAATGCATTTAAGATTTTTGTCCAGTATGGCAAAATGCAACGACATGCAAGGCCGGGTGAGGTAAGGTGATATTTTGTAGTCCGTCAGTCAGGTAATTTAGTACTTTAATTTTCTTCAAATATGTTTCATGAATTGTTTATAAAGCCAATATATGCTGCCTATGCATGATGTTAAAGAGCAAACTATTTTTTTGTGTTGCTGCAGAATGTATAAAATCATCAAAGTGTGTGCTTTGTATGTGGAGCATTCGATCATCTTTAATAAAACACTTGCTCTAGAAATCTTGTCATTATTTTTAAGTCTTCCACTGCACCAGTTAGAACTCTGCATTGGTTAATAAAATATGTTAGAATAGCCAACAGTAATGAAAGTTTCCCGCTGCCGCAAATGTCTGCACGAACAATTCGCATTGACTGTTTGCTCATATTTTGACAAATGATTTTCAGCAGTTGAAAGACTTACTTTAGAACTATGTTGAGAAATTCGTTAGAAAAAAATCTTTACCATTAGTACAAGGTAACTCAAATTGAAACCCATTACGATACCGAATTAGAACCCTCATTTACTTCCGGTTCTAGTGCAAAAAGTCAGCTACAGAATGCCACCGAATTATGTGTACAGCTTTTGGTACTACTGTTGTATAATATGACACTGTGAAGGTTTGGTACTGAAAGTTCAAACACAAGAACTATGATATTCAAGAAGCAGAGGGCTGGTCTACTCATGTTCATGAGGCCTGCCTGCGAGAACATGTGGAACATCAGTATTTAACCACTCGAAAGCTAGCTAAGACATTAGACGCTAGTGCCATGTCCATTAGCCACAGTATTCATCACATAAACTTTACATACAAGGTCAATCGCTGGGAACCGTATGAGCTGACTTGAGATTTGGCAGAAAACTTTCTTTACAACCTGATATTATTATATATATATATACCGTATATCCCAGTGTATAACACGCATCAGTAAATTGAAGATATGTCTTACAATATTAATTATCTTTTGTAAGTCTTTTATAAATTTTTTTTTCTGCGGATATAAGAAACACATGATCCATTTTCATATCCATATCAACAGATATAAAAACAAGTTATCCGTTTACAGATCTATATCCGCGTATCTAACGATCCGGCACACTTTAGTTGACAGGTTTTTCTTGTTGTTGTTGCCAAGTGACAATAATCAGACATAACAAGAAGACGTATAGGTAAAAATTAGGCTATTTGGTTAATCGCCAGTGGCGAGTAGCCTCCATTTTTTTTATTCGCCACTTTTTTGAGTTAATGGCCACACACCAGCCGAATTTTTTTCGTATCATTAAAAACCAATTTAATTAATTACTTTTACTATCAATAAAAATTAAATTTTATTAAAAGAGTATAAATTTATAAAAATAAACAACCTTTTATTATGAATATGAGTGTTAGGTCAGAATCATTAAAAGAAATCAAGATATCTTTGAAATCGTGCAGAATAATACATATTTATATTGACTTTATGTTTGTTAAATAAAATGTTTTGAATATATTTAGATTACACATTTATTCTTTGTTTTATATTGCTGAAAAAAGATATGACAGTGGGAGAATGGCGACCGCTAATTTTTACCTATAAGAAGACGTAATAATTTTACTTTTAATTAAATATTATCACTGTCCATTTTAATACAATAATATATGTATATTAAGGAAACTTGCATAGTAAAACAGACAGTAAATTTGTACTTATATTGAAGTGTGTTCTAATATGTAAATTCTTTTAACGCGTTTGTGCATTGCAGCAGACATCCCCATAGAAGAATTTTCTGTCTCAATCTGCAGCACCAGGATCAGAAACCAAAATTTATCTGCGACCCTAACGTTCCCTGAATAAACTACAACCAAAACTTGCTCATTGCAATAAAAACATGCAACCTTTTCGTACTGTGCAGCCATTTTACACAACTTGCATACACAGGGATGTGCCAGCTGAAATTAAATTTTGGAGCAATTTGTGGAGCAAGAAAAAAGACTTTTTGGAGCAAGAAAAACAGATTAGTGGAACAATTTGAAGCAAGAAAAAGTCACTTTTGGAGCATAAGAATCTCAATTTTGAAATACAAAATTTATTTTTGGAGGGAAAGAGATAAGTCAAAGAATGGCAATCAAAAAAATGAAAATTAAGGAGGTTCTTAAAAACTCTTAGCTTATAAAAAAACCAGTTTTTAGTTGTTTTTTTTTGGGGGGGGGGGAGTCAAAAGCTTAAAAAATAAATAAAAAATTCAGTTATTTTATACATTGCTATACAAAATATCTATTTTAAATCAAAAATACAATATTTACTAAACTATATTAACTACCATCAGCTGATAATAAAAAATTTGGTAACGAAAATTTACAAATTTATATAAAATTAAATTTAAAACAGAGGTCAATTTTTACTCTTAAGGCATTGGAGGTTTAAACAAAAAGGATGCCAAAGAAAAAATATTCATCTTTAATATTAATAGAGAAAGATTGAAATTAGAATGCTTAGAATGTGTGATGACTTTTGTAAAAATTCGGGAGATTTACAAACGTTTAAACATATATGGGAAAATTAAAAATGTAGCAGTTTTGCTGAATTTGGAGCAAAAATGTCCAAAAACGATCTTTTTGTAGCAGATTGGCACAACAGGATTGATTTGGCACAATTTGGAGCAATTGGAGCAGCTGGCACATCCCTGCATACACATCGGCAGTAGTGTACACATGAACGAAACATAAAACAGAATGATATTCACTACTAGAATACCTCACTTGTATGGTCAAGGTGCGGAGTCTTTGTGGGAATGTGTCTCTGTTTTCTATTTGTGGCGACTCCAGTTCCCCTCAGTCTATCACCCCCTTTCCAAAGACTAAACACCTGTGAAGCACTGTTCGCAGTGATATTGGTGGTTGTTACCTTTTATCTGAAGAAGAGAGGATGCCATACCGTGATAGCCTGGGGGGGGGGGGGGGAAGTGCATCTGACTGAAACAGAAATATTTTTTTAACCTGCTAGATTGATCTGCTGCACGGTTTCTGCTACCGGGCAGACATCCATAACTTGTATAAAACTAAAAGATACAGCTTACCTTTTGCGATTAACTTGAACATTGCACACTTTGGCAAGTTATTTCTACTTGGTGAGGTAGAACACTTCACTGGCAATTAGAGATTTGTTTTTAGAGTATCCAACAAATTTATTTGAGAAGGCAGAGATATGAATATTTCTGTCATTCCCAAAAAATCAGTTAGCATATTGCTCTTAAAACTATACGGCTGAAATCCATAAAAGCACTAATTCAATCCTGTAATTTAGTAATTATTTTCATTCAAAATACAGTAGAACCCCGATCTATCGTTTTCCAAGGGGTGCGTAGTAAAAAACGATGCATGCGGGTTAAAGGCAAAATACGAAGAAAACAATGTTTACGAATACACATGCTGTATACAGTATACCAAATATACTAAATTTTTTAACAAACTGTAAAAGAAACAAGAAACAAATTGAAGTTGTGTGTAGAAAATTAGGGGATACTTATTTTTAAAAATTCACTTTTTACACTGGCTTTTTCATTTTTTAATTACACGAAAAATTTCCAAGATTTACAGTATTTTTCTTATCTTATTACATGTTTTCATGTTTGTATATAAAAGTTAATACAATTTCTATTGCGTCAGATATACTTGGCACTAGTGTTGGCTCAGTCTCATCATCATGAATATTATTCCCAGCTTCGTCATTATTTTCATTTCTTTTCATCACTTTTCTTTTATTTTTAAGATACTGCCCATTGCTTCTATATCAATCGAGACACAAACATCAATTTCACAACATACACATGCCTGCTAAATGTAAGCAGTCATCATCAACCCAGGAAATCGTACCAGGAAGTAATTAAATTTATATGCCATATTGATCCACTTGACCTTCCAATTTCATTTCGGTCAGAAGAAACATTTTACAACGATGAACGCAGGAAAACGATATTTTGACGAACGATACATGCGGGTTTTGTTAACGTTATTTGAATACAACTTGTGCAGGGACCATAGAAATAAAACTATCAATACTGGAAAACGATGAATGCGGGAACGGTAGATCGGGGTTCCACTGTATTTAAAAATTTATTTTTGATAAAGCAACGTAAACAGGAGCAAATAAGTACATAAACTATATATTATAATATATTTTGACTTCCGATTATGTAGAAACGTGAATATCCAGTTAGAGGAGAAAAGGGACAAGTCCATTAGTTTAAGGGGATGGCAATCAGATATACGATTGCAGCTGAATTATGATGCAATTTTGAAGAAGTAAAGCTGCATTTATACTGGCCGTTCCATTCTGCTTAGACTCCGTGCTGATATTTTTCTTCAATGATAACAATAAGAAAGGAATTCGACACGCTGTATTTCAATATATTATAGATTATCATAGACTACTGTGCGCTGACGTCACCACAATACCATCTCATACACATGAGCAAAAGGAAATGGATTCATGTTTACTGGCAGCTTGCAATATTTTACGTGATCTGCTATCAAACAATGTAAATTCACAAAAAATTCCCTTTTATTATTATACATATAAAGTAGATTTGGCGTAAAGCTAGCTCCATTTCATGTTTTTCAAATATAGGCGATCCTTCATTGAAATAATAGCATTTCTGTTAGCTAAAAGCATAAATCACATTTTATACGGGCGAAACTCACCAAGAATGAGAACATAAAAACGGTTTTTAATTAGTAGTTGAAAAAACAGGGTTGGAAAAAAACCCCAAAACCCAGGTCTTTTTGGTTTAAACGGGATTTTTTAGTTTAAACCAGGTTTTTTTTTTTTAATCCTTTCATAATTACCTGTTACATACTTAGAAATAAAAGTATTTGTAAAATGTTCAGATAACAATATTCCTTCTGAAAGTAATTAAAACAAAGTAAATAAACAATTGTTGCTATACACTGTGGGCATTGAAATCATTCAATTTTAATATTTTATTTAGAGATAATATTTTTTATATTTAGTATATAATATAATACAATATTAACTATTTACTACATTTTACATGGAATCTTGCACTTAAGATTCATCAGTAATAATGGTGATAAGTTGTTCAAAATGATATTTTTAAGGTTTAAAAATAAGTTGTTAAAACACAAAACCTCTATTTTAGAAATAAATTAAAAATGCAGCCTATAATTTAAGTTTAATTAATAATTTTTAATAAAGATAAAACAATAAGATGTCTATTAGATTGATATAAAAAGTTATTGTTGATACTTATAAGGATAATTTTAAAAGATATCAAAACATATTCTATCTGTAGTATTCAGAATTTTAAATTATTCTTTTAAAAAAAACAATTGATTTTTTTGAGAAAAAAACATTTGGTTTAAACCATGCCAACCCTGTGAAAAAGTAATTAAAAATATAAAATTCTAAGTAGCTTATAACAGTCCCAGGAGCAGAATTATATTCAGTGTTCTGCAACATAAGTTTGAACCATTGCAAATGCACTGCAGGCATTTTGTCCAAGTCTGACAAATGCAAAATAGGTATAAAAATTGTGCAAAAAGTGAAGAAAGAAGGCATAGCATAAAGGGCATGTCACATTAATTACTCTTAAGAACATATATCTTTTTATATCTTCTTTCTTTTAAAAGATGAAATAAATGTTCTGTGATGTGTGTCGCACTTTTACCCACTTAATGCTTCTGGGATAAGTCTCCAGGGTCCCATCTATTTCTATATCAAAATTCATCATAATCAATTCAGCGGTTTGGGCGTGAAAGCGTCACAGACAAACAAACTCACTTTCGCATTTATAATATTAGTTAGAATTTATGCTATTTTTCAGTATATAATTTTAGGCCAGATATATTTAATAATCGGCTACTTACTGCCAATTATCCGGCATGTTTGCCGGATATCCATTTCATTGCTACTCTACATTGCATTTATATAGTAACAGAGGATACAAATTGTTATGTTTTGTTTTCTATATCATGTTGACTTACAGTTAACACACCATTTTCATTTTCATTTTACTGAAAAAGAGCTTTATTTTTAATTTAAAAAATAATTTTAACATATAAACAATTTTTACTTTTTAAAATCAAGAACAGAGAATCCATACAATTACCTATTTGACTTCAGAGAGAAAAATGCTCGAATTCCAACCAAATTACTGAAAATGGCTACCTGTGATTCTAATACTGCCCTGTAATGAGGTGACAGGGGTGCTATTTTTGGGAAAGTCTTGTACTTAATTGCATTTTGAATGGAGGAACCAGGGGTGGCGCCAGCAGGGGAATCGTGGATCACTGGCACCCCTGTCGGGGAGTGTCGTCAGAGAATTTTTTAGAGAATTTGTTGGTTTAGAAAAACAAAGGAAGTTTTGCAACCAGATAAAAAATTCCATTCAAAGTGTTCCGTCCACTTCCATTCTCATTCTGCTTGGAATTATACGATATTCATATACTGAATATTGATTATCTGCAGCTCGGAGTATGTTTCTCGGGATTCGAAGGGACCAGCGAACAAGATCCACATTTCTAGGGTAAGCAGGGTTGCCTGATCTGCTGACAATTGCCTTCGTAACGACCTTTTTAACTACGACTTTGGT
Source organism: Cheiracanthium punctorium (assembly GCA_038373885.1). NCBI lineage: Eukaryota > Metazoa > Arthropoda > Arachnida > Araneae > Cheiracanthiidae > Cheiracanthium > Cheiracanthium punctorium. The sequence goes on along the minus strand of JAWZYV010014674.1, from coordinate 16,976 downwards.
GAAAATAACTGGGCTTTCCTGTTAACCAAAAACAGATAATTAATGACCATCTCATCATAATAATTTTTAATATACGAAATCAAAGTAGGAAATTTATCTCTTACTCGAACACTTTTTTGAGAGGCTGTGCAAGTACTGAAACGTAAAATTTTGGGGTTTTATCGTTTGGCCCCCCTGTCGGGGAAGATCGCCCTCCCGTCGGGGAAAGTCTGGTGCCATCACTGGAGGACACAAGAAAGACTGTGACAGTAATTCAAAGGATGATTCTGAAATTTTTGTTTCTTTTGTAGCAGAATTCATTTATACTGTAAAAAATTGTCTAGTAACTGAGATTACTCTATTAAATTTATATCTCTTTTTGTATTTAACCAATAGGTGAGAAAGTAAACAGAGGAAACTATGTTGTGACGTACGAAAGGTATAGAAGTATCCTTCCATTTATTGAAAAAATCGACTAAAATTATAAAAACATCGCCAGAATTTATTAATTATATTTAAAAATCTGTCATAATATTTTAAATATCTGACAAAAATATTTTAAATATCTGACAAAAATATTTTAAAATAATTATTTCTAAAACTACCAACCACAAACTGCAAGTAATACTTTTTTTTTTTTTTTTTTTTTTTTTTTTTTTTTAACGACCCATGTATGATAGTGTTTATATCATTAAAATTTCAAGAATTTTGAATCACAAAAATGCTACTGGAAAGTAAATTTTAATACTCAATAGACAGTTGAATATGAAACTAAATCCTGCCATGACATACTAAAATAATGTCACTAAATCAAATGCATTAGTTTTAAAATATTGCTTATGTACATGAACTGGAAAAACCTATGAATTAATATGAATCTTTTCTAGGTAAAATCATACAAGACGGTGCCCCTCATGTAAACACGGCGATAGCCGCTGGAGCTTGGCGATCGCCAAGTGCGAGCGCTACAGACCTTGGCGCCAAGCCTCCCTGGCGACCGCCAAGCTCCAACTTGCTATCGCCGTCTTGTGACGAATAAACACTAGTTATATACCACTAAAATTTTACAAAGAAACACAAATTCTAAGTAAATGACACTATATAAAACAGTCAAATCCACAACAAAACATTAGAAAAAGTACAATTAAAGAAGCACTTACCTCGCTTTTCCCCCCATTCTATATTCCACACATCGACTAGCACATTCTATATTCCACACACATACTAACGAAGAAATTCCCCGAGACGCTCACTAACTTACGGTAAAGGGTCCGTAAAACGGAATCAAAACCACAAGGAAAATCCAACACAAACTTATTCGACTCAGAATCAAAGAACACCAAACTTCAATCTTCATGCAATTAACACTAAATGAAAATTCTATACTTCAAATGCACCACGTTTAATTATCAGAATTGCCATTCAGATTCTGATTTAAAAAAAAAAAAAAACGATTTTCCAGACCAACATGTGATAAAAAATCCAGACGATTTTCAAGTTTATGACGTCAGCTTTACATATGTTCTCCAAGGGCGAAACCAGAAGCTCGCTAAATATTGGTAAAAGCCCCATTTATGTAGTGTAAAAACATTTTTCTCGGAGGGCGCGCGAGCCACTCTGCGAGACCCCAAAAAAAACATCAATGGGTCCGGCCACCGCCTCAAAAGAGCCCCCTCGAAAATATGCTAACGCGGGCCCCTCTGCGAGACCCAAAAAAAAACATCAGTGGGTCCGGGCGGGCCCCTCTGCGAGATCCAAAAAAAACACCAGTGGGTCCGGCCACCGCCTCAAAAGGGCCCCCTCGAAAATATGCTAACGAGGGCCCCTCTGCGAGACCCCAAAAAAAACATCAGTGGGTCCGGCCACCGCCTCAAAAGGCCCCCCTCGAAAATATGCTAATGCGGCCTCTCTGCGAGACCCCAAAAAAACATCAGTGGGTCCGGCCACCACCTCAAGCGGGCCCCCACTAAAATATGCTAACGCGGGCCCCTCTGCGAGACCCCAAAAAACACATCAGTGGGTCCGGGCGGGCCCCTCTGCGAGATCCAAAAAAAAACATCAGTGGGTCCGGCCACCGCCTCAAAAGGGCCCGCTCGAAAATATGCTAACGCGGCCCCTCTGCGAGACCCAAAAAAAAACATCAGTGGGTCCGGCCACCACCTCAAGGGGGCCCCTCGAAAATATGCTAACGTGAGGCCCTCTGCGAGATCCAAAAAAAACATCAGTGGGTCCGGCCACCGACTCCAGGAGGCCCCCTCGAAAATATGCTAACGCGGGCCCCTCTGCGAGACCCAAAAAAACATCAGTGGGTCCGGGCGGGCCCTCTGCGAGATCAAAAAAAACACCAGTGGGTCCGGCCACCGCCTCAAAAGGGCCCCCCTCGAAAATATGCTAACGCGGGCCCCTCTGCGAGACCCCAAAAAAAACATCAGTGGGTCCGGCCACCGCCTCAAAAGGCCCCTCGAAAATATGCTAACGCGGCCCTCTGCGAGACCCAAAAAAAACATCAGTGGGTCCGGCCACCGCCTCCAGGGGGCCCCCTCGAAAATATGCTAACGCGGGCCCCTCTGCGAGACCCAAAAAAACATCAGTGGGTCCGGGCGGGCCCCTCTGCGAGATCCAAAAAAAACACCAGTGGGTCCGGCCACCGCCTCAAAAGGGCCCCCCTCGAAAATATGCTAACGAGGGGCCCTCTGCGAGACCCCAAAAAAAACATCAGTGGGTCCGGCCACCGCCTCAAAAGGGCCCCTCGAAAATATGCTAACGCGGCCCCTCTGCGAGACCCAAAAAAAACATCAGTGGGTCCGGCCACCACCTCAAGGGGGCCCCCTCGAAAATATGCTAACGCAGGCCCCTCTGCGAGACCCCAAAAAACACATCAGTGGGTCCGGGCGGGACCCTCTGCGAGACCCCAAAAAACATCAGTGGGTCCGGCCACCGCCTCAAAAGGGCCCCCTCGAAAATACGCTAACGCGGCCCCGCTGCGAGACCCAAAAAAAACATCAGTGGGTCCAGCCACCGCCTCAAAAGGGCCCCCTCGAAAATACGCTAACGCGGCCCCGCTGCGAGACCCAAAAAAAACATCAGTGGGTCCAGCCACCGCCTCTAAAGGGCCCCCTCGAAAATATGCTAAGCGGGTCCCTCTGCGAGACCCAAAAAAAACATCAGTGGGTCCGGCCACCGCCTCAAAAGGGCCCCCTCGAAAATATGCTAACGCGGGCCCCTCTGCGAGACCAAAAAAAAACATCAGTGGGTCCAGCCACCGCCTCGAAAGGGCCCATTCGAAAATATGCTAAGCGGGCCCCTCGAAAATATGCTAACGCGGGCCCCTCTGCGAGACCCCAAAAAAAACGTTAGTACAAGTTGAAGCAAATTAGAATAGTAGACGAAACAGGGAAAAACGAAAAATAACAATAACGCATGCGCAAAACGCAAATTAACAGCTTAATGACGTCAAATTGAGCAAGCGAATTCGTTACATTCATCGATACATACATTCGAAAATATGCTAACGCGGGCCCCTCTGCCAGACCGAAAAAAAAACATTAGTATAAGTTGAAGCAAATTGGAATAGTAGACGAAGGAACAGGATAAAACGAAAAATAACAATAACGCATGCGCAAAACGCAAATTAACAGCTTAGTGACGTCAAATTGAGCAAGCGAATTCGTTACATTCATCTGCTTACGTCACACATACACAGTAGCTAGATTAAAAAACAACTATTACGCATGCCCGAAAGTGCAAGAAATTTCGCATCTTTCAATAGTTCTAAATTATCCAATTTACAATATTTGATGCATTATCATTCCTTCAAAAAAAACGTCGCCAAGCTCTACACATATCTTTATGGTTGCCAGTCAAACTACCATCGGCAGGGTACTTTACTAACGTTGAACATCGCTCACGATGTCGCCAGAACCAAGGGGCACCAGATACGGAACATAGGCCCTTTTCTATTTCTTGTACTGTTTATTTAACCCCATTCTTACCCATTTCACCCCATTTAAACCTACTAACAATCAGTTCAATTTTATTATTGTACTGAGTACACCATTTCAAAGATCACTAGGCAATGAAAGTTTAAGGGGAGGGGGAGAAGGGAATTTCACTACAAAAACCGTAAAAATCATCAAAACAACATGTAGTTGAGAGGTATGAAAAACTTCAGATAAAAACAGGTAGAATGATAATTAAAAAGAAAGAATAAACTCATATGAATTAGTAAACACAGACAAAGACTAGGTTTAATTGCTAAATGTGTCTTTAATGCCCAATATTTATACATGTAAAAATATTTTCATAAATAAAATTAAAGTAAACATTTAAAATTTATATCTAAATCCGTAGAAGAGCCAAAAAGTACGAAATTATAGAAAATACAGCAGAGGTGTGTGTGAAGGAAACATCAACAATCAACACCAAATTTTAACATTTTAAACACAATAAACAGTATATCTTTTTTATTAACAGTTTAATGTTACTTACCAAATTTGCAATTTCTAGTATTTTTATAATACATTATAAATATAATATAATTTAAAAAATTGGTTTCTTAAGTAGGCTTAACAAGAGATTTACCGGGTTGGTTTTGAATAAGCAGCTAATAAAATAACACAATAATATTGTACTACTTGATAGATTACGAGAAATAAAAACAAAATATGCTGAATTTTAATTAAAAAATCAAGAAACTAAATAAGAATATTAAAATAATAATATAATAACAGCCGTACACCCAATGAAGCAAAATGTAAACAAAAGTAGACACCACGCGACTTTACGGCTTATGTTCTCAAATGGTGGCGCCATCTAACAGCATAAAAAGAAAGGTTTTCAAACGGTTTTATTTTGCCGTTCTAACTCCCAACCTCTTAAAGATTATTTTACTAAATATAGACAAAGAATTAAACACGGTCGAGATAGAGCTAACAACTTTGACAAAAACAAAATAGCTTATATTCTTCTGAACATAAATGCAATAAATTATTTTTTGTTTGCTGTTTTGCTAATTAATAAATATAAAAACAAATAATTTCTATAAAAAATAACTTTATAATCTAAAATATTTAATTATTCGTTTCAATTAACTGCATTTTTAATGAAAAATTATTATATGATTATAAAAAAAAATTACTTTATGATTATCTGATTAATGATTTTAATCAGATAATCATCATATAATTTCTGCAAAATTGTTCATAATACTCATACTCATTCGAAATATGCTTTTACTTAATTATATATATGCTTAAACAATACCTATATTAAATTTTTTAAATTATTAAACTTAAAATCCACTTTACGATTGCGATAAAGACTAAAGTATTTCAAAAAATATTAATAATCTATATACCGGGCGATTCAAATTAGATGATAAGGCGATTATTTTTTTAACCGTAAGTGATCGAAACATACTTTCATAGAAAAGTTTTTCAAATTAAGAGTAGCTTTCAGATTTGGCATTTTTTTACTGGAGGTTGTATACATATTAAAAGACGAAATTTAATTTTTATATGGTCCCTCCTTTCCTACCCTTTATATTTAGAAGAATGTTGCTCTTTGCCTAAGAAAATTAATAAAACAAATCCCGTGTCTTGTAAGTGGAATAGTTTTCGAGATATATCAATTTGAAACTTTTGTCATTTGTTGCCAAGAATAAGGAGGTGTCTCCAGAGTGAGAAAAATGTAATTACTTTTCAACTGACATTAATTTATGCTAATAATCACCCGATAGACTCAGTTAGCTCCTCAAATCCTAATTTAGCTAGAATTTTCCTGTAAAGCATGCAAGCATTCATTAAAAAATGATTAATTATTATTTTCAAGTGTGGCTATTACCGATGATTTTATTTCAACAGGGTTTGTTTTTTGCATTATAAAAAATTATAGTTCTTAAAATTTGCCAATGGGGGTGCTGTAGGCTAAAATATTGCAGTCTGAAAATTAATAAATAAATATTATTAGAGCATATCTGCCTTTTTAAAAATATTTTTGTATAAAGCACCCCCCCCCCACCCGAAACCATCAGCAAATTTGGATATTACTGGTTTATCAGATATAACTGGAAAAAGGCATACCGACAGAATACCTGTGATAGCTACTACTCCGAAGGTTGAATAACTATTGGGAATTTCTGAATTCCTTACAGGACCCAGACTTGGAATTGCTTCTGCTGTATAAAACCTCTTACATGATTAGTCATTTTTGGATGCTGCTGAAGCTGTAGTACAGTGGTTGTTGACACATTTTTGTAACAATTTTTATTTTCTCCATGAAGTTAAATATTAATTTGAAAATAAAAATGTGATTGGCATCAAATTGTAATAAGTCTTATTTATCATGTGCAGCATTAAAAATATTTTTTGCTTTAAAATGTCACTGACAAATAAACAATGGATCGAAGGCTATAGTTTTGCACTATCCAAAGAAATACTCTTATTGAGTTATTAAAAAAAGATGTCAAAATCATGGTTTTAATATTTCTACATGTAAAATAAGTGACATAATTAATATGAAAGGAAAGAAACATCAAAGTTTATATTTCACTGGGGAAAGGCAATAAATGCATACCCAACAAAGGTACGTACACCTCTTATTAAATTTAAAGTCACAACTCATGTTTTAAAGGCAAATCCAACTACCCAAAGAACTATCGCAAAATCTTTAAATATCTCTGTAGGAACTGTGAACAAAATTATAAAATCCAATTTAAATTTAACGAAAGCAGAAAAACACGATTTTCATCGCCTAAAGCCGAAACATATTTCTGAGGTAAGACTATGTGTAGATTGTTGTATGAAAATTATTTGGTGGATGAGAACTGGAAATATGTAGATACAATTGATGAAATTTGGATACATTTATCTGACTGCAATAGAAAAAGATCGATTTACTACCGCAAAAGAGGAGAAAAAGACTTAACAAGTTGATTTAGAGAAAACAAGGAAAGTTTTTCTAAAGGTTTTATGGTTATTACTGGATTTTCTTATAATGGAAAACTTACAATAAGGAAAGCAGAAAAAAATGTCAAAATTAATTCGGATTACTATCAGAAGTATGTTTTAACACCTATTTTTAAAGAAAAAATTCCATCCCTTTATCCAAACAATCTTCACTGTGTTAAGTTCCATATCTCTAAATCTACTGCTTTATTTTTTGATGAAATGAGAAATGAAACTGGAATCAAAGCTATTCCCTTGCATTCCACCCAAGTCCCCTTACGTGTCTATTATGGATTACTGTGCATTTGGATGTTACAAAAATGTGTGAACACCCTCTGTATTTAATACAATGGCCAGTAAGATAGGTCATTTGAATGGCGCTTGCCATTTGCTAGGAAAAAAGCTTAGTCGTGATGTTTTATACTAAACACCACCTCAGGCAGTGTGTTTTCGTCAACCTCGAGCACATCATCTAGGCAGATTTATAGCTGGTTTAAGTCTTGTACCCTTGTACATAACTCTAAAGTCAGTGTTTGGGCTATGTGTACCTCATATGCCCATGTAATAATCAGGGCCTGCTGACAACAGAAAATGGTGTGAATTTTCATAAGCTGACAGCAAATCTACTGTGCTCAGGGCTAAGTCTTATTACTTTTTCACAATAGTACATTGCACTTAACTTTTAAAACTGAGAAATTTTTAAATTATATTTTGGTTAATCTCAAGGCATTTTCTGAAGTTGCCACAACTTATTTGCAACACTGTACGGTACTGCTGAAATTATATACACAAAAAATATTAACAGTTCTTCTATGGAGATGGGGATAACACATATTTTGTGTCCTGCTAAATACTATAGAAGCACAACATTTCTGCTTCAAGTTAAAAGAAAAAAAACGACAAATAAACTTAAATAGTAAAAAAGAAATGCAAGTTTAGTAGAAGCATGGATTTGTAAATTAAATCATTCTTATTATTTTTTAGTTGAATGGCGATTTGAGTTCAACCAAACACCATAATTTATTCAGTTAATTACCATACTCAATAAATCAATTTGTGTGCTGTTTTTGCCCCCCCCCCAGAAAAATGTAATTTTTCATGGTATTGATCTGTGTGTTTTTTGTAAATGTTATGGCAATTTTAAATTTATTTTATTCAACAATTATTATCCTCATTAATAAGGAATTAATTAGTTTTTAATCAATGATTACAATAAGCATTACCATCGATCGCATGCTATAAAAAAGTTCGTCCTTAAAACGTTAGAATTTTTTAAGTGCTGTAGCACAAAACTTTTGTATAACATTATGCGTATTTTTAAATGCTAGTTTTACTGCCATTCAGTTTAATAATAGCAATGTCAAATAACATAATGAATTACCATTTATTAAGTATAATTTAATACTGGAACACATTATTTCCAAATTTCATTTTAGTAAGCTAGCATTTTTTTACAGTGCTCTGTGTTTTGTTTGTAAATGCGGTTGAAACTAGGCTAAGGCGACGTCTGTGTTCCCAGATTTAGTTGAACTCTACATCGCCAAGTTCTTCTGTCGCCAAGTTTACCCAGCATGCACTGCGGTCCGCTGTATGACTCCTGATTTCAAAATTCGCGTCTAAGTCCATTAAGGATCACCAGGGCTCCCTTTTCGGCAATTCTTGGCTCCAGTGTCACGTCCAAGGGGATCTCTGAAACCAACGGTGCATCCATGGCCGTCAGACTCATAATTGCCCACTTATGATACAAATATCAGCCAAAAAAAAAATAAATAAATAAATAAATAAAAAATAAAACGAGGTGTACCCAGAGACCAATCCCTTTAGCTGTGGAATAATGTCTCAAACGGATTAATACCCTATATTTAACGCCAGTACTATCAAAAGGCCTTTAAAACTGGAGCAGAAGATACATAAGGAAAATATCATATACTACACACCAGTGCAAGCGAAAAATGTAGGGCGCAAATAATCAAGTTGCGGAGAAACTGAGATGATAATGCTGCGTTTATGTAGTAGTATATACACAGCAAGGCAATACAAACATAATATAGACAATACAAGCATACCATAGGCAATATAAATTTTATCATACACAGCCTCAGCAAACCAGAAAAACTGAAGCCAGTTGGTAGTACTAAATAAGATTTAAATTAAAAGTATTATACAAACATTTATCTAATAAACAGTTCGCCAGAATGAAAAAAAAAAATGTTCAATTAAATATCGTATAGTCGTCGAAAAGTCTGAAAAATAAGCACTTGATCTTGAATTATTATATATTCTTGAGCATAAGCACAACTTAATGTATTTATTGAAAATTACTGTAACTAATTAGAAGAAATTGACTAAAATCCAGGATCAACATTTATGTCAGTAGAACAGCCATCAGATAAAGTCAATGCACAAACTTCTGTATGAATTCACCATCATAGTTAGACAAATCACTAATAATTAAATGTTACCTGAGGTAATAAGGTGTCCAACAAATGTAGAAGTACAAAATCCATAGGAAAGCACAATATTTCAGTCAAACACACACACAAGAGTAAGCTGTCACGTCAGCAGAAAGGGGCATTTCCCGCGTAAGCACACAAGTTTTACAAATACGCCAATTTACTACCAACTAACAATATTGTTTTTTTGAAAATTGTATCGAAGTTGAAGTGGTATGAAGGATTTAATAAGTGTGGATGAAAATTGTATTCAAGTATTTATTGAACATTACTATAACTGATTAGAAGAAATTGACGAAAATCCAGGATCAACATTTCTGTCAGTAGAACAGACATCGGATAAAGTCAATGCAAAAAATTCTGTATGAATTCACCGTCACAGTTAGATAAATCAGTGATACTTAAATGTTACCTGAGGTAATAAGGTATCTAACAAATGTAGAAATAGAAAATCCGCAGGAAACACAGTATTTCAGATAAACACACACACAAGAGTAAGCTGTCACGACAGCAGCAAGGGGCATTTCCCGCGTAAACACACAAGTTTCACAAATACGCCAGTTTACTACCAACTAACAATATCACATAAAAAAGTACGACATATTCGTAAATCGCATGCCTTAATTAACTAAATTAAACTATACAAATTAAAATATATTCAATATTTACAAGAATATAGTGATTTCCAGCGGCCGTATCTGGCGGGCGGCCGAACACTAGATCGGCGGGAAGACGAAGATCTCTTCCGAACAGCATCTGGGAAGGTGTGAAGCCGGAAGTCTCGTGGACGGCACTCCTATAGGCCAGCAGGAAGAGGGGGAGTTTCTTGTCCCAGTACCCTTGATTCCTAGATACCAGGAGCGAGAGGTTGTTCAAAATTGTGCGATTGAACCTCTCCACCATGCCGTCGGATTGTGGGTGTAAAGGCGTAGTCTGGGTTTTGTCTATTCCGAGAAGTTGACATAGTCCTTTAAAAACTGTAGCGGTAAAGTTCGTTCCTTGGTCGGAATGAAGCTGCAGAGGGGTTCCATATCTGGAAATCCATTCTTGCACCAGTACCTCTGATACGGTCGTAGCTTCTTGATCGGGAATAGGAAACGCTTCGGGCCATTTAGAGAAATAGTCATTGACAACCAGGATGTATTTGTTGCCATCCGAAGTTCGTGGAAGAGGTCCCAGGATATCGAGGGCAATCCTCTCAAAAGGCGCTCCTACATTATAACGATGTAGTTTTCCACGGCTTCGTTTCTTCGGGCCTTTACGGGCGGCACAGGCGTCACAAGCTTTACACCACTTTTCGACATCGCCTCGAGCCCTAGCCCAGTAGACGCGCTCGCGAACTTTCTGCTGGGTCTTCATTGTGCCAAAAAGGCCCCCAGTTAAGCCATTATGCAGCTCTTCTAGAACCTTCGGAATCCTCGAACGAGGGAGTATTAACTGCCATCGGAGCATCTTGCCGTCGTCCGACTCCCATTTACGATACAGGACTCCATTTCTCAGGCGAAGCGAATCCCACAAAGCCCAGTACTGCTTTGTTGCCGGACTGCAAGATGACATTTCTTGCCAGCTGGGCTTATCGCCGGATTTTTCCATAAATTCCACAATTGGTTTGATGTCGCTATCTGCTAATTGGTCCGCCCGAACATTGTCGTCACTCCAGGGATCTTGAGATGGTGCCGATGTTGTAACTTGGCGGACAACGGGATGTTTCAGATGGTAATTTTTCTCCGCCCTGGAGCAATAGCGAATACTGTCTATGCAGGGCCTTCTCGACAAAGCATCTGCATTTCCATGAGATGCTCCTTTCCGATGACGTATCTCTATGTCATATTCTTGTAATCTCTGTATCCACCTGGCCCTCTGGATTCTTGAAATTTAGAAGCCAGGTTAAAGAGGCATGGTCCGTTCGGAGCAGGAACTTTCGGCCGTACAGGTAATGATGGAAGTGCTCCACGGCCTTAACGATAGCAAGAAGTTCCTTTCTCGTAACACAATAGTTACGTTCTGCCTTCGAAAGGCACTTGCTCGAGTAAGCAATCACATGTTCTTGGCCATCTATCTCCTGGAACAAAACTGCTCCGACACTCTCCTTACTCGCATCTGTGTCCAGGATAAATGGCTTGTCAGGGTGAGGATACGACAAGATCGGCGTAGATGTTAAAGCCGTCTTCAGTTTGTTGAATGCGTCCTCACATTCGTCAGTCCATAGAAATTTTTGTCCAGTCTCGTTCAATTTGTGAAGAGGTCTTGCAATTTGAGAAAAGCCTTTCACGAATTTCCGATAGTAAGTACACAGACCGAGAAAACTTCTTAAGTCATGGATATTCTCAGGACGACTCCAGTTCTGGACTGCGGACGTCTTTTCGGGATCAGTTCGGACTCCGCGGGCGGATATTATGTACCCGAGGTAACGTACTTCCCGACGAAACAAATTGCACTTCGATGGACTCAGTTTCAAGTTTGCCTCTTTTAATTTCTGCGGCACTTTTGGAATGTTCTCGAGATGCTCTTCGAAAGTCTTTCCGACGATGATGATATCGTCCAAATAAACGAGACATGCTTCGTAAGAAAGTCCTCTCAACACTGTTTCCATTAGACGCTCGAATGTAGCAGGTGCGTTGCAGAGTCCAAAACGCATGACTTTGAACTGCTACAATCCTTGTCCCGTGGTAAACGCAGTCTTTTCACAGTCATCAGGATGAATTTCTACTTGCCAGCAGCCACTCTTGAGATCCAGAGTGGAGAACCATTCATTTCCCGATAAAGTGTCCAATGTGTCGTCTATCCTGGGAAGAGGGTTAGAAAGGTTAGAAACCCACCGGAGGGGCCGACCCAAAGGGTTTACACCAAGAAATCCCTCCGGGGAAGCAATTCAACCCGCCCGGCACAGCGACACACTCCAGCTACAAAACCCGATCGGGCCACAGCCCGACGGGCCCGGCCCCCCAAACCATCACGAGCCCCGAAGCTACATTTATTAAATTTAAAAAAAAAATTAACTACAAACTATACCGCTGGCGAAACACAGTAGCCAGCGGCAGAACGAACAAACAGAAGAAAACACAAACAAAAACAGAATAAAATTAAACAGAAGAAATGCAGCCTGCCAATTTTAAAAGATCAGGGGCGCACCGCAACAGTTGGTTCAGAAAGTCTTCTGTAAAAGTTTGTAAATACACATTACAAGACATTAATACACTACATTATAACATAGCATAAATACATAGTTTACATTTCAAACATTATCACATTAATTTTGTATATACAGTACGTACATCACACTCATTATTCAGTACTATATATAAGCAAATTTACAACTTTCAAATTAAAGGAAAATAAGATAACGTTTCGCCTTACATTTCACAATTTCGGATAATGACAATTTTATAATATATACATCAATATTTATTATTGAATATTATTCACGCAATTATATACAATTATCTCTATTTACATTTTACAATAACTTAATGTTCAAACATGTGGAATGTGGAGCAAGGTCAATATTACACGGTTATCTATTACATTATGTACTATCTATACACTTATTCTTATTTTTTTTTTTTTCTGGTGCGCCACAGGTTTTTTTTTAATTCCTTTTTGTTTTTTGAAAAGTTTTTTTTTTTTTTTTTTAAGACACAGGGGGATTTATGAATACCTAAATTTTATGTCACTGTATAGTTCTATTCATTTATTATAGTTATCTTTTATCATATTCATTATATTATTTATTTGTATAGCCTGTAAAAAGTTCATGTATTCATTTATACTATTGTTTCTTCTTATGTTATGTGGCATGAGGGGACAGCCCCCAAATACATAATGCAAAGGGTCGCCAAGGACACCACACTCACAATTTTCAGTCTGTCTCTTATTTATGCGTTTAAGGTATTTTGGGAAGCTGCCCCCGCCAGTGATAAATTTTATTGCAATTGTATTATTAATATCGAAATTATGTTTAATATTTGGTAAAAATTTATGAGTATATCTTCCTGTATCACTGTCAGACCACCAACTTTGCCAATCAATTTCTAGTTTCTTATTTATTAGATAGGCTATTTTGGATCGGGGAACTGATAATAGTCTATTGCTAATAGGTTCGTTATTAATTAAGGGGGATTTGGCAAGGTGGTCAGCTATTTCATTCCCCCAGTGTCCCACGTGAGCCTTTATCCATATCACAATTATTTTAATATCACTGTTGTTTTTCATCAAGTCATATAGTTTTAATAGAATCTCTGTGTATGGATAAAGGGACCTGAATTTCTCGACCGTGGACCTGTTGTCAGTATATATCTTGATATTCTTATATTTATTTGCCACCGCCCATTCTAACGCCGTGACTATTGCTAATTGTTCTGCTTGATATATGCTATTATAGACATTTATTCTTTCTGAATATTTCCTTATTATTTCTTTATTATGTGTACAAATCATATAACCGAATGCTGTACCGTTATTCATCTTGGAACCGTCAGTATATATTTTGATGAAGTTGTTGTCTTTGATATCATTGTCTATTGAATCTATGAATGTAATGTGTTTATTTAAAAGGTTGCTATCTGGATATTGATATGAGGGTATGCTTTTTTCTATTGTATAATTATCTGGAAGATCTTGGTTTTGGAGTGTATGGTTTAGTTTGATGGCGTTATATTTATCAATGTCTTGCTGTAGGACCAATTCAATTGGTGGAATACCCAGTATTGTACAGAGCGCGGAATGAGCAGTGTTGGCGTTGGCCTTAGAGATTTTTATTAATGCCAGCTTTTGGATTGCCCACAGTTTATAGACGGATTTCCTGGTGAGGTTAGTGGCCCACGCGGGGGCAGCATACGAAATCTGTTTTTCAGTAACTGTCTTGTACCATATTTTTAGCATGTCAGGTCTTACCCCCCAGGACACACCACTCACCAGGGACATGTAATTAATAAATGTTGTAACTTTTTCATTTAAATATTTTATGTGCGGAGTGAATGTTAATTTATTATCTATAATTATGCCTAAGTATTTTAATTCATTGACTGATCTTATTTTCTGATTATTTAGTTTATACTGTACTTTAGTTCTAGATTTTATTCCTATGGTGATCGCTTGCGTTTTCTGTACTGAAATTTTTAGCTGTAATTTGTTGCAAGTGTTACTTAGTTTGGCTATTTTCTGATTTGTTTTATTTTGTAGTTTCTCTATTGTATTTTCTGCTTCTATTAGGATAAAATCGTCTGCGTAAGCATAAAAATTATTATTTTCGTCCATTTGTTCTAGGACCGTATTGGCAGCGATCAGCCATAGGAGAGGGCCAAGACATGAGCCTTGTGGGCAACCCTTATAAATATTGTGTATTATTTGATCTGTATTATTTTTTAGAACTATTTTTCTGTTATAAAGATAATCTTTTAGTATCATTTTTAGGTAATTAGGTAGGGGAGACTTATCTATTTCTTTTTTTATTATTGTCCATTCAATGTTATCAAATGCGCCCTGAATGTCAAACGACACCAGGACGACATATTTATAATTTGTTCTTAGTTCCTTTAACTGGCCAACTGCCAGACACAACAGGTCCACCGTACCTCTGCCCTCTCGAAAGCCATATTGGTTGGCATGTAGAAAGCTACTGTTTTCCAGTACATTCATAACTCTAGATTTTATAATTCTTTCTAAAATTTTTCCAACAATACTTAAAAGGCTTATAGGACGATAAGAGTTAGGCTGTTTAGAGTCTTTATTCTTTTTCTTGAAAAATATTATGTAGGCTATTTTCCAGGCATCCGGAAAGGACCCTAACCTGAGACAGCTGTCAAATATAGTCATCATATCTGTACTAAACTTTGTTTTCACATTTTTTATTATATATGTGTCAATTTTGTCCAATCCGGATGCCTTATTAGGATTTTGTGCTGCAATTGCGCGTACCAGTTCTATTTCTGTCAATGGTCTAATTATAGTCTATTATTATAGTCTATTGGGTCTAGAAGAAAAGAGGAGGAAAGTGGAGACTCTAGAGTATCTTGAACTGCTGCCGGGCTATTGTCATTCGATGAGGTTTGAAAATGGGTATTGATCAAAGTTTCTAATATTGTATCATAGTCATCGGTTAAGTCATTGCTATCAAATATAGCCTCGAGAGAGCAAGAGTTTTGCAAGCCCTTAGCGATGTTGAAACAGGAGCCATAAGTTTTACCCTGTTCTTGGCAAAAGGTTTTCCAAGACTGTTCCTTAGCTATTGCAATGGACTTTCTGTATTCGGCTCTGACCCTACTGTAAGTAATTTTTAGGCTGTTGTTATCGGGGTTATTTGCTTTCTGTAAAGAGCTTTAAGCTTGTTTCTTTGGATGGTTAATTTCTTGTTCCACCAATTGAGTTTTAATGTCAAATTTTTCTTCTTTTTTTTAAAAAGAGGTTTCATTTATTTTCATCCAAGTTTGATTTAATTTATTTAAGATACTTTGAAAATCATTTCGATTATTGTTTTCTTTGAGGTCCTGTATAATGGGCTTTATTTTGCTACGCCATTGGCTATTGAATTTTTAAAATTACTATATTTTGATTTATATTTAAAGTCTTTAGCTATTTTTATTTTGAAGTCCAGCTGTGTATAGATATAGCGGTGGTCAGAGCCGTTTTCATCAAGCAATACCTGCCATTGTGTAATGAGGTTTGTAATATTGTGAGATGCTATTGTGAGGTCGGGATCTCCTTTTGTGCCGATATGTGTAAACGTAGCGGGCCATGGGTCATTACTACCACTAGGTCTAGCTCTGTTATAAGTTCTTGCAAGAACCTTCCACGTCCATTCCTATCCCCATAGCCCCAGAGAGTATTATGTGCATTAAAATCTCCAAGTATTATTAAATTACTTAATTTATCTGTAATAGTTTTCCAATTGGAACAGTCGTGGACAAGGTCGTCTCTTGGAGGTGAATAATGCGATGCCACTGTAAAGTATTGTTTTCCATCAAAGATTTTTACGAAAATGTTGTTATTACTTTTATCAATCGCCAGGGCCTGCAAATATTGGTCGAGAACCAGGATACCACAAGTATTTGCATCAGATCTAAAATCTCTTATATGATGTGAACAACCATAGAATTTTTTATTTATTAGGTATGGGTCCTTGTAAGCAACTATGTGTATCATATTGTTACGAATTTTCGGGGCAACCCGCTGCTCTGGGGCTTAAAATGGTTTAAAATTCGTATTCTACGCTTCAAATAGATAAACTTTGCTTTTTGTTGCATCAAAATCGGCCAATTAGAACCAGAGATACGGAGGTTTCGCTTTCCCATATGTTTTTCTATGGGCTTCTAGAAATCTCGAGAAATATTAGTCCTAGCGCTTAGATCTCTTCACTTTTGAGTACTTATTTTTGGCGCCAAATTTGGCGATATTTCGAAAAAAGTCGCCAAGCTTGGCGACTTTTTGGTCATTTGGCGCGATTTTCCCAATGGGGCCTGGAAGTTGTTTTTCCTGCATTAAAACGCATAATAACCTAACATTTCTCTTCTATGACGTAATCAAAATTCACGCTTTACGTAGAACTCTCGAGAAATTGACTTTTCTGGAAACCTCTTGTACCTCCTGCGTCGGCTATTTATAG
>JAWZYV010014673.1:0-72469 GCA_038373885.1 Cheiracanthium punctorium | reverse complement strand
CATTTAATTTCTGTAGCGCCAGCCGATAGGTCCGCAGTTGTATAAGCTCTGCCCATTCGCCACACGAAAAGTATAAAACACTGGGGTCTGCTGGCAGCACAATCATTTTTAGACTCTTCCTCGAGCTGAAACGATGTCTCGTCGCGGTAAAGGTACCGGAAGGAAGTGCGGGGAGAAGGCACGATGTAAGTTACGACTACACAACAGCCAAGGTATTATCAAGAGTCTCGCAAGGCGTGGCGGCGTCGTACCCATCTCGGCTCTGATCTCGGGTCCGACATTTCGGCCTTCGAAAAAAAAAACCGCTAAACTGGAGGGCACGCTTGGATAGAGTTATATGGAACGCAATCCGCTTTCTCATCGAATCTGAAGAACGAGAGAGGTGCGGAACAAACTAAAGGCCTTCACTGTTATGGAATTAAGTCTTACTGCTATTTGAAGGGGGGGGGGGGGAAAGGCCCTTTTCAGGGCCACACAAATGAAAAATAATAACTCGCCTACACCTGCACTATAAAACGGCCCTGCAAACAATACAGGTGAATTATTGAGTTCAAAATTACAAATGAATGGCCCATGTCTGGTAAAAATCCTTCATCTTCTATTGGGTTCAAAATTATAAATGAATGACCCATCTCGGGTGAAAATCCTTCATCTTCTTCCTGAAATTTTGTCATGCGAAGCTCAGATGTAGTCTTCAGTGTTACGGTAAAACTTTTGATAGAGGAAAAAAATTAACTAACCTCAGACTGAAATATATGTTTAATTTCATAAAATTTTATTTTTAATCATAAAATTTTATTTGTACCAATGATAAAAGTAATTTGACTATTGAGTTGGAATCTTAGATATAAAATTTTCCTATTTTTATGCCACCCACTGCAAATAACAAAACATTTCTTGCTTCATACCTGCTTAATCTATATGCAAATAATATAATTGCAACAATGAATTTTTAAAAAAATATCTGTGTAAGTTTCATAAGCGTAAAGTTTTCAAAATTATTGGGGGGGGGGGTTATACCTAAGGTGACCATACGACCCGTTTTGAACGGGACAGTCCCGTTTTTAGGTGGCTTGTCCCGTCGTCCCCAAGCACAGCTTCGGGACACCGTAATGTCCCGTTTTTAGAAAATGTGCCCTGCAATGTCCCGTTTTTAGAAAAAGAGCAACTCACGGTAACGATTTCAATAAAGGCCGCTAAAAATATAAAATCATCCAACTGCAGTGCCTGAAAAAAAAAAAGAAAAAAAAAAGACCTCCCTCACAAGCAAAGAAAACTCCGGGGGGATGTATTGTTTTTGTGGTTGTTATTTTAATGTTCTTTTTTTGTCAACTATTTCAATTTATTATTTTTTATTTCTTTTTTTAAAGTCATGTTCCTCTTTTGCTTATGCCTCCCCCCCCGGATCTCTACTTTATTTTCCCTTTTCACTCTGATTTTCTAAGAATTTTATTATTCTAAGTATTATAAATGTTATATTATTTTAAAACAATTTTTTATACTTTAGTCGTACTAAACAACTTTAGATGTAGGTAATCGTTTTGTGAATCTTGCGCCATTTTCTTTCATGAAAATTTATCCTAAAATTCGAACATTTTGCTCTGAATGTAAAGGTAAGTGAACGCTTATAATGTATTTAGAAATTCTAAAAATATGTATGTAAATCAGGTTTAGTGAATAATTACTCATGTGTTATTTATAAATAAATTATTTTAATCAGAAATCGTATTACTTGAGTAGTTTTTATTCTTGTAAATAAGTATGAGGTTGTGATACTAGTTAGACAATTTAATTTTGCCAGTTGAAAATGTTATTTATCAGTTATATATGCCTTGATTATGTGATTAAGACTTACATTTGGTACAGTGCAGAAATACAGTAAATTATAAATTATTGATTTTTGCCCGTTTATACAGAAACTTCAAATGTAGTTAATATTTTGTACAAGCGTTCATTATGCTTGCTCAATTCCTAAGTTCGATTGAGAAAGCGACAAAAGAACAATATATACTACATGAAATGTCTTTATTAAAGAATAATTAATTCGGAGATAGCGCTATAGAGCGTATTTTATCAATTTTCTCCAATATACAGGATATCCCTAAAACACTGAAATGCGCTTTAATACATCATTTGTTGAAGATTAATCTTGAATTGTTTAAAATAACGTAGGAAATACGACTACGTTCATGAAATATTCATTATAAAAATGTCTTTCTCATTTGTGTATTTAGTTATTTTAAAGTATATTAAGTATCCACTTGTGAAACTAAAATCAGCAATCGTGAATCATGAGAGTAAACGCTATTTTGTTTTTCCTTCGAATTATATGCATCTATTTTCTTTATGTAAATATGTATCATAGCAAACAAATTAGTCATGAGTTCGTACTTGAATTAGTAACACAATTACTACTTAAAACTACATTAAATAACGTTTGAAAGCACTGGGAAGCTTGAGAAATGCCTGATGTATACGTGAAGACTCGAGCATCCGTAGGCATCTTTGGATGGCTCATCAAAATACACGCGCAGGCCCGTTACTAATTGCGAAGGCCCCGGGCAAAAGGAAAATAACATCCGATGATCTAATAAATTCCATTTCAGGAAAAATAAATAAATATCGAGTTAAAAAAAAATTATACTTGCGATTTTCAGCAACAAAATTTTACTTTGTTTGATTTTTTAATGTAAATGTTTCAAGAAGAAAAATTATTTAAAACGCGCTTTGATAACATTTGATATCTCCTTCCCTAACGGACCTTCTGGACGAAGCGCGCCATCTATTGGACGAGAAATTTATATGCCAAAATTCTAGCATTAGTTTCCCCTCCACAGAATATACCTCCGCGGCAGGGAGTAATAGGGGAAGGAGATAAAGCGAAACGTTGGGAGAAACGTCAATTCTGCTACATATGAAAAGAGGGCGAACTCTTCGGCATTACTCCCTATGAGTCGATGAAACAATCGTGCATTTTATATAAAAGAAAACATATTTTAATCTAAAATAGGAAGCAAAAATAACTTTGTGTATTTTTATTAATAAATACATGCTTTTGGACTTTTTCCCCTATCCTTTTGCAAGCGAATTTGGCAGGAATGAATTCATCGACGGTCGAAACTTACCGACGGCCTCCTTCTTTATGATGACGCAGGGGGTGCGTTCAGACTGCCACTTTCGGGTAAAACACGAACTGCTCGAGTTTTACTCGGGAAGATATACATCCTGAACGGTTGTGGGTATTTAATAGGGAAAAGGGGGGCGGCACGTATTTACTAACCAGTGGAGCCAATGGAAGCGAACAATAACAATAAACAAAGGTCACGTGATCTATCTCCCCAACTTCCCAAGGAAAATCCTTGGGGAGTTGGGAAAAACTCGAGCTACTCAACTTGGCAGCCTGAACGCTTTGTTTATCTCCCCGAAAAGCTCAAAACGGGCATCATGAACGGCTTGGGTTTTCCCCGAGTTACTCAAAAGTGGCAGTCTGAAAGCGCCCAGGGAATAAGCATTTTTAGGGCATGAAATTCCGTTCTCTCGGTGTTTCGCCGCCGAGTGTGGAAGCGGAGCAGGCGGCAGGGAGGGAGCATTTATATTGCAGGACCATCTTTTGCTGCAAAAAACTATTGACGGAAACATAGAGCTGCTGCCCCAGAAAGTTTATCTTAAGGCGACCATATTTCTAAACAGTAATTAGGGAACACATCAAGCATTCTTCTCGAATCCGAGGAAAACTTGGGGACACTAGCAAATATTTTTGGGGACTTATTCGAGGGCACGATATATTACCATACTTTAAATCTCGACTGATACTTAAAAATGAACTCTAATAGCTCTTTATTTCAATTGTGTATTCTTATCTATATAAATAAAGCAATGTGTAAACTGTCCGTTAGTTTGTCTGTGTCTCGCGTAGTTCCGAAACGGGTGACCGTAGACCTACCAAATTTTGTACAGAAATTCTCCAAAACGGGTCTCGACACACCTCGAAGCGATTTTTTCGAATTAGAAAATGTTTTATTTTATGTTTTGTCCGATTTTTAGCGATCTTTCTTGCGTAATACATAATGCCGGTAATTGCACTCGCAAGAAGACGATATTTACACCATCGTAAAATTTTCTTTTAAAAACTGTTTGTTCGGACTGTGTAACATAATTTGCAGATTTTTGGGAATTTTTTTAATTGGACGCTGACTTTCGTAAAATATTTTTAAAATCTTGAATGCTATCAGTCATAACTTTTTTATATTTCGGCAAAAGACGGAGCACACAATTTTCGCCCACTTTTAAAAGAAGAACGGAGGAAAAAAATAAATTTGGCGAATTTTTACGTAAAGAAGGATTTTCATTTCAATAGCACCTGCTTATAAATTTCGGTTTGATATCTTGCGGTTTGGTTGTCAAAGATACAGTTACAATGATTAAAATTGCCAGTTGAAAAAAATAAATAAAATTACTTTAAAATAACTGGTTTTCTGCATGTGAAATGTGCGTCATCTTGGTGTCGCGAGTTTCGAAACTCAATCAGAAAACGGATTCACAAGCAAAACATACGCAACGCATGAAATAATTCCGTATTTTATTTTACGTTGCCAGAAAAAGAATTGAACGCTGCTTTTTCACCAGTAAATTATCCAGCATTATTTTCAATTGAGATTTTAAACGGGACACGTTTTCGAATCGCAAGCCTCCATCTATGAAATTTGTTTTATTTTTCATAAAATTTTGTTATAAAAAAGAATATTTCAGATTAGCATTTCAAATCGGGGGCCATTTCGAGCCTGGGGCACTGGGCAAAGTCGCGATTTGCCCAAGAGGTAATAGGTTGCTAAATACGTCAATCTGACAAGAATTACGCATACAAATGTATGGAGAGCTTTTTTAGTGCCAACCATAAAGTGAAATGATTATCGTTTATACTAATGCGTAAATTATAAAAGTCACCAAAGAATATAAAATTCTTGGCAAATATATAAGCCGTTTCTTTAAATTAAACATTAGCGATTAAAAAACGAAAATATATTGTGTTGCATAGCTGCCAACTCTTCCGGTTTTTCCGGAAGATTTTCCACCACTAATTTTTACTTACGGATTTAAACTTAAAATAAGTCCAAATTTTCTTGTGAAATAAAACTGTTTGAAGATAGTGGTGAAAAATCTTCCGGAAAAACCGGAAGAGTTGGCAGCTATGGTATTGGTATCAGTAAAAGATAGTATAAGTAATAGTTAGTAGATATGCTAGGGGGTAATTCCGTGTGTGACTTACACGGCATTTGAGATTTTCCGTATGTTTCACTTTTGTTCAAAAGTGTAAATTAAGAATAAATTTGAACTTTCAGTAATGAATCATAGAAGAGTAAAATACACTTATGTATTATGTTTTCAATAAAAATTTGTGCGATTTTTAATATTTAAAAAAATAAAATAACTGTTTGTGACTAACACGACGCAAAAAGAAACTGGTTTAGACTTGCTTTTACTTATATTAAAAATTCTGCTCTAGATGTAGTTCTTAAAATTTGAAACTCACATGAAATATCAAGAATAGTGCATACAACAATAATAAGAATCAAATTCGATTTCAATAAAATTTTTAAATCTTTTATTTGAGTTATCTGCTTGTGACTGACACGACAAATAATGTGTGACTTACACAACATCTGCAAATATTCAATCTGAAAACACAAGTTTGTTCAAATAAAAACACAATTTTTTATTTCTTTTATTGTCTAGTATACTTTTACTCTTTAATACAAAATTTTATATACAGGGTGTCCAGTCTTAATGTGACCCAATAGCTAATTCCCGAACCATTCGGTTTAGATATACACTTCCAATTTGAAAAATGTTTTAAAAAAAGGTAAAGAATGTTTTTACGTGCTTTTCGAACCAAAAAACCCATTTAGAAAAAAATTACAAAAATTAAATTTTTATACGGTCCCCAGGTCCTATCACTTATATTTAGGAAAAGATGCAGTACACAAAAACAAAGTAAACACAAAAAGTTT
The DNA here is from genome assembly GCA_038373885.1 of Cheiracanthium punctorium. Taxonomy (NCBI): domain Eukaryota; kingdom Metazoa; phylum Arthropoda; class Arachnida; order Araneae; family Cheiracanthiidae; genus Cheiracanthium; species Cheiracanthium punctorium. The sequence goes on along the minus strand of JAWZYV010014673.1, from coordinate 66,461 downwards.
CATTTTATTACGATAAAAACTGACCAAGTTATGGAACTTTGAAAATCATACATTTCATCCATTTTCTCGGTCAATTTCAAGAAGCTAGTAAGGGACCGTCTCCAAAGTGAAATTAATTGGAACTCTGCCAGGAAACATTCGCTCTTGCACGTCACTCTTATGTAAATCGTTTTTAAATTTAAAAGTACACACATTACGTTAATATTACAATAACCGAGTACTTAAGAAACAAAATTTATTCTGTGTACGTGTAAAACATAGATAAAATAAAATATTTTGGACGAAGAAAACTTTTCAAAAGCAGTTCCAAAAACTTAGACTTATTTGCCTGCGGCTTCAGACTGATTTGCTGCGGTACTGATCATGGCAAACGTTAAAAATCTGTTGTGTAGTCGCTTGCAATTGCATACAGTCGTATTCTAATATTACGAATTCTAGTACAGGAGAACGAGATGTATACAAATGAAGAATACTGCGAAATGGTACTGTTGTATGGGCAGTGTAATCGAAATAAGAGAGAGGCGGCAAGACTTTATGCCATTAAATTTCCCAGTCGAAGACATCCATCTTATTGTACAATTGCCCGTGCTGTTCAACGCTTGTGTAGAACTGGGAGTTGTAATAGACGTATTCCCTTGTCTCGTGCCACACCTTCAAGCTTGCGGATACCGGCTGAGGATGTTCTAGGATATGCCCTGGCTCATCCTGAAAGTAGTGTCCAGGATATTAGCAAGGCTTGTTCCTACTCAAAATCGACGGTGTGGAACATATTACATACGTACGGTGGATTTCCTTATCGTCCAGTCCTGGCGCAGGAGCTAATGCCTGGAGACCAGTTGTATACATCTCGTTCTCCCATACTAGAATTCGTAATATTAGAATACGACTGTATGCAATTGCAAGCGACTACACAACAGATTAACGTTCGCCATGATCAGTATCGCAGCAAATCAGTCTGAAGCCGCAGACAAATAAGTCTATTTTTTTGGAACTGCTTTTGAAAAGTTTTCTTCGTCCAAAATATTTTATTTTATCTATGTTTTACACGTACACAGAATAAATTTTGTTTCTTAAGTACTCAATTATTGTAATATTAACGTAATGTATGTACTTTTAAATTTAAAAACGATTTACATAAGAGTGACGTGCAAGAGCGAAAGTTTCCTGGCAGAGTTCCAATTAATTTCACTTTGGAGACGGTCCCTTACTAGCTTCTTGAAATTGGCCGAGAAAATGGATGAAATGTATGATTTTCAAAGTTCCATAACTTGGTCAGTTTTTATCGTAATAAAATGAAACTTTTTGTGTTTACTTTGTTTTTGTGTACTGCATCTTTTCCTAAATATAAGTGATAGGACCTGGGGACCGTATAAAAATTTAATTTTTGTAATTTTTTTCTAAATGGGTTTTTTGGTTCGAAAAGCACGTAAAAACATTCTTTACCTTTTTTAAATTGGAAGTGCATATCTAAACCGAACGGTTCGGGAATTAGCTATTGGGTCACATTAAGGCTGGACATCCTGTATATTTATTAAAATAGCATTAATGATTTTATGCTTCTTTACAAAATAAAAATCAACACTTGGGTATACATTCTCATGGAATTACCCTAGGGCAATATTGATCAAAGCACAATATTAATAAATATTTCGGGAAACTAAGTGTTCTATTCCTTTTTCAACAACCATCTTACGTCACAGCTAACTAAACATTAAGTAATTCTACGTCGCCGCGGTAGTTTCAACAGAAAAGACTGTAACAGAACTTTTTTTTTCTTGGAGATTTTGTTTTTTCACAAGTAGTCAGGATCACATTTTGGGAAAATGTTCTCTTTCTTCCCTTGCGAAGAACGGGTACGCGACTATTTATCTATAAAATAAAACGGCTCTCCACATGATATAGTATCTAAGGTGGTATAACTTGAATCTAAAAAAGAGTATGATGTAGAAATGAGATATATTGAAATTTTCGCTGCAAACCGTCACGCTTTTCTTTTTCTGATCGCGAATGACACCGACATAGTTTTTGTGTCATAATATTAACAATGGTCTCGGGTCAGTACTTGTACTAACTTTACGAATAACTAATGAGTAAAACTTTACGCCAAGAGTGGAATCACTTTGCTTATTTTTAGATTCCAAATCACTGGAATCAATTCGAATTATAGATGTAAGAAAAAGTTTCGTTCCCTACCGTGCGGAGAACGAGTATTTAATAGGTTAATGACAGCGAAATACGACACAAAAGGGCTGCCCTGTTCGGCACACGCCAATGAGCATTTGCAAAAGGGAATCAACTTTTCGCCTGGAAACAGGTCTGCCTCGTCTCGCAAAATGAAGGATATTTTTCACTCCAGATTTGTTAATTCAGAAACAAGTGCGTGCATATAATATGTATGAATAATAGCAGTGTCATTAGCTTTTGAAATTATAGAAAGCTTTAAAGTTTGTTAGCAATGATGCAGAATTCAAGACATGTTGCGCAAATGAAATTTAAATATATTACGGAATAACGCATTGAGAAAAGTTTCAAGAGGTGCTGTGATAAGTATAGTGAAGCGTACTTATTCCCCCACTTCTAGTGTATGCGGAGAAATGGGTTTCTTTTTTAATCGGAAACTGGGTCATCATCCAAACGACAGTCTGAGCAATTCTGTTACCCTGAATGATCTACTAGAGCGATTGCGTAAAAACAACGCTGGATCTCAGTGGAACATTCAAAGATCCAAGCTGAGAAGGAAGACTGATCACACTAGGAGAGCCCAATGCGTTTTTTGATAATGGGAAGAGAAATTATACCTGCGTTCAATGGAGGCCGAGGCTCTCGCAAGGCCAAGGATTTTTATGCTTTAAGTGTGGTCGAATGTTTCATCGAAATAAGCCTTGCAACAGTTTTCGAGTACGTACCTCTAAATATCAGAGTTGCCGTGGGAAAAAAATATCCGCGACGTCACGGAGGATCGGACGAAGTGATGTGTGCAATTGCCGACAGCCAGCGCATCGTCCGAAGGCATGTAGTGCTGCATGGTATAGGATAGCCATGACAAATGCACAGTACGCGACAACTAAACCGGCCCGGATGAGGCATTCAATCAAAGTACTGGAGTAGGTGACTTTCCCCTCGATTACGGATTGGTCACGAATCATTACATGGCCAACCTCGAAGAGTACAAAGTCAACCGACACCAAGTGCGAGACGTCATTGCCCAAGCCGGCAAGAAAACTGGCAATCGGGATTAGTTAATTATTCTTCGGCTAAAACTGGACGATCGTTTCGGCAACTGTTCCACAGTCAGATGTAGCGGACGATAAAATGACCTAGGGCCGGATTCAAACGAAACAGAGTTCTATCGTTTTCCGTTGCGATCGCGGAAATTTTCGACTGATTCCTATGTTCCCTATTCAAGTGAAACCTGTCTATCGCTTTTGGATCACGTGACACTGCGATTGGTGTTTTGCTATCGTTTTTCCAAAAGCGATCGTTTTCTCGAACATGGCGGATCGATCGGCGGATGGTTGATGAGAAGATTACAACAACAAGGAAGACTCGTTATTTAAAATTACGAAGCAATCCGTTGGAATTATCAGACAGGGAATTCTGCAAAAGATTTAGGCCTGCGGAAAGCTGAATTTTCTCGCAGAACAGAATATCTGTAGGGTTTATTTTCTGTCGGCCTTTGAGTTCTACTCTAGCAGACACTACGATGCAGGCGCCATCTGTAGTCCTTTTTTTAAATCGTTTATTGCTCGATAAATGTTTGATATTTGAAACAGCGCGAAAAAATAGATTAACGAATAATTTCTCGCTAAAATAAGCATCCTAGCAACCCTCCTAAACAAATACAAATATTCATATCATTATATTAAGGATGTCTTTGATTGTTAATTATATATCAGAACATGAAATATATAGTAATTCTACCCCTCCATTATAATTATAAACAGCTTCTCTGCTACAGAAAAATAAAATATAGTAGGCAAACTAGAGAACAATTATTATTCGATAATTCAGCATAATTATGACGAACAATACTATGATCAATAATTTTCAAAAAAAAAAATCTTCATAAATTAAAAATGCGTTTCCATGATTTAAACATACAAAAAATATTAACCTAAACCAGATAACCTACAATACTGTTGGGGAAAAAGCTCAAACATAAATAAATAAACAGTTAGTCGTCGCCATCAAGTTAAAAGTTTTTTCCAGAGAAAGATGAGATTTTTTTATTGGTTAACAGCGACTTTCTACGTCACCGAAAGTTGCGTTTTCACTCTGTGGCGATAAAGTTTCGATCTAGCAAACCTGTAAGTTCGATCGCCTATTTTTTTTCTCTTTGAATACACTTTTGCGATCGCTTGTAAAAGCGATCGAACTTCCAGAGAGAAAACGATCGTTTTGGAGACGACCGATCGCGTTTCGTTTGAATCGGGCCCCTAGTCGTGTGGTCTATCGTCGAATAGCCTCGTACATCTCGTCCCTTGGGCGCGTTATAGAAATCATCGGTGGTGCACCGGTAGCGTTCGAAAACGTTTCGGTCATGTACTTATCAAAGTGTTGCCGATGTTTTTGCTTTCTTCGCTTAGAATCGGATGCGGTGAGGCTGACCGAAACCGATTATCCGTGACATCACTCCACCGAAGAGTGACCGCAACCGGTAGATGACCGACGGACGATTTTTATCACGGGCCCGAGCCAGAATCGGGGACGCCGGCGGCTCCTTCCCGCAAAGTCCGAGAAACGGACGCCGCCCTGCATCGCGGCCGAGAGGAGCGAGGCACGCAACCCCGGGAGGACGGCCGGCCGATTCGAGGACTTCGCGGAAATGGGCTGCCCAGCACGCATCACTACGGAGTAGAAGCACTCCTGCGAGGCGAAGACGAAGTTACTATGCGTAGCCTTGGGAGAGCATGGCTAGCTCTTACGCCTCCCAAGGCTACGCGCAGGATTACTTCACTTTTCTCCCCTCGGGCCCACTCCATATCACTCTCTCATCCGAGTGTCCAATCTTCGTCGAAATAACACAAAGACGATCTTTACAATACACGGAGCCATATCTACCTGAAATGTCTCTCGATATTTAGTTTCCCCCCCATACCTATTCCGTGGGAAATTGCATAGTTTTAGCAGGTGTACTAATAATTTTTAGGAAGAAAGTTTCAGGAATTTGTGCCATCTGATTTTGATTAGTTTTCACTTAATCATTTAAGATTTTACATCTCTTAATGTCTCCGTGTATTTTATTATCGTCAAAATAATAAAAAATAAAAATATTACTTACTTTAGAGTACAAGCACAACTCTAGAGAGAGTCTGTACATTCCTTAGAATTTCTTCATTGGTTAATCATTAGATTTAAAACTAAATACTTTTCATTAACAATCTGTTTACACTCTAATTTTTTTTATTTATTTTTCATATAGAGTAAGTTTCTTAATTAAATGTCAAACCTCAATTTCTCAGGGATCACTCTAGAGCGTTTCAGTGGGGCGGCCCGCCCTGGTGCCCTTTTCCCGGTAAAATGCCGCCCTCCTTGCCCTTTTCCCTGATAAAATTCCGCTTTTTTTTTTTTTTCCCCAAGTAAAATGCCGCTCTCCTTTTCTCCACCCCTCCTTGTTTCCCCGTTTCTTTGATTCTTGTTACCATTGCTGGCGCTCGGCTAGACCCCAAAAAAGCCTCTCTCCAACAACAACAAAGTTGATTTGTTTATTCTCTTATCAATGATGTGTGGGGGGAGGAGCATCTGCTCAGTCGCTGCTCTTCTTCCTCCCGACCTGAGAGGGTTAAAACCGTTCGCTGTAGCTTGGGGTCGAGAGAGAGAGATTAGAGAAACAATCTGTCATCCAGGAGAGTAGTCATAACAATAAATTATTTCCTACTGTAAATGGCGCTTTACCGTGTTTTATAAATGCTGTAATTAATAAACGCTACTTGGTTATTGTTTATTTTTTCATATTTTCAAAACACATTCATCCAAACTTAAGGCTGGCTGCACGGAAAGTTCAAGACAAGAGCAATTACGGAAGTGTGGGGTGACCCCCCCCTACACACACACTCCTCCCCGTCGGTGTACTAAAAAGAATAGGAAAAAATTGATTCATTGACAGGGTGTGCAGCAGTCAGGAAATACTACTTGAAAATATTGAATTTCGGGTAGGCATGGCGGCCAAATTGATGACCAATAATCTGAAGTAGAAAGGCCATGCAATGATTACACTAAAAGCAAGCATTAAGAACAACTTGCAAGAGTGCATTACATCCATTTCAAAACAACGGAAGCTGCCGTGATTTATGTGGCTAAGTCTAAGCTTATTGTTTACTAATTCACAGCTGCATACTTATCAAACATAACATCCTTACGGGAAATCATTTTGAACTCACTTCTTTTCCCCCCCAACTGAAAGCATAAAGTGCCAGATGGCCCTTTTACATTGCTGAAAAACAAACATTCTAGGGGCATCTTTCAGATCACGCAAATGAAAGAAAACAGAAAATATAATTATTTATAAAAGGGCATTTTATCTGGGTGTATTTTTTAAAAAAAAAAGGATAATTGGAATTTTGTGAAGGAACAGTTATACCTCCTGTTTTGTAAAGGGCAGTTTAAACGTCGATTTTGACTTCATTGTATTGTCTCCTGTATAAGGAAAACTGTATGGTAAGGAAGGAGAAAAAGTTTTGGCAAATAAGAATGGAAAAACGGACGACATACCAAACCATAGGGGGGAGAAAAAGGGCTGCCAGACGTTAAAGGGTTGCCGGGTGCCGCGCCCTGTTTAATCGGTCGAGAATTCACACTGTGGAATGTGAAATGGGATAAATATAGGTCAATCATTGCTCAAGGCTGGAAAAAAAAGGGGTGGTAGAAATAGTGCAATACGGCATTTCTTCATTCTTGGGAGTGAACAACAAAGCATAGGAGTGATTTTATTGGGATTTAATGTCTTTTTAAAGAGCGGTCATAGGGGTACACTACAGAGAAATGCTATCGGCATAGGCATGGCCGTAGCGAGCAAAAAATGATAGAAGACTGAAAATTTATAACTTAATTAATGTATGGGCACATCTTACAGACTGGGAATTTTCTGTTTGGAGACCATATAAAAATGTACATTTGTATTTATTTAGATTTAATCTTCCAAAAATTATAATCATTACTGTAAAATTCTGTACCACCCCCCTTTTTTTAAACATAAATTTGTGATTTACTCTAAAATATTTAAGGAATAAAACCCCAGGTCAGTGTTTTTGTGATATTCTGTGTACACTGACAAGTAATTTTTCTTTAATGGTACAAGTTGAAATTAATTTTTTAAAATATAATCTTAGCTAATTTCTCCTATCTATAATTATCTGCAACTTATTTTTGATTTCCCTTCAATTGTTGAAATTTAACTAGATTTAAAAATTGCATTTTTCACATCTTTAGTATTAGAGTATTTCCAGTCGAAACTGACAGACGTTGTAATATCTAAAAATTACTAAAGTTTGAGTTTGGGGTGTAAATAAAAGTGTTTAGTACCTGCAATTTAAAATCAAAACTACCATGGCCTACGTTTATTATAAAATCTATTTTTTAATCGCTTAAAAGTAAAAGATTTAAAGCTTTATATTTTTAATTTTAATCAATTTTTAAAAAAAAATATTGTTCCAGGTTATGACTATCCCGGATGTTCGGTGAACAGGAATTATTCAGTTTTGGCCAACTTTTTTTAAGGGAACTAACTATACCCATTTTATTTTTTAAAAAATATTCAATTCTATTTCGTGATTGCTTTCTTGCTCAAAAATGAAATAGAAAATTGGAAGAAGTTCATAAAATAAGGAAAGATTCACAGAAATAGAAAAAAATCACAAAATTAGGTAAAATTTCACAAAAATAGGACCCTGGGAAAGAAACCTGGACTGACCCCTTGCTAGAGGTCAAGTCGCCCGGGACAAACCTTTGTTTTGGCGCTCCCTTCTTTCCATTTCAATTTTGACGTAACAGCACTATGCCTGGGCAAGTGTATCGTTTCCCCTCCACTAGTTGCAGACTTGCATATATACAGAGAGAAAAGTTGCAGTGACGCTGAATACGATAAAATTTGAATCTAAAATGGAATGATTTCTGTCATTTTCGGGTTTGAAAAATTTTGGCGTAATTATTAAAAATTTGTCGGCAAAACCAGATTCCCGTTCTGAATTTCTTTTAAGCGACGAAATATATTCTCATTAAACAGGCTTTTGTAACAATCAGAATATCAAACTAAAGCAAACATCCATAGCAAAACAATATCGCTGAAATCAGAAAAAATATAAATCGTATAGAACAATATTACAATTACGTTGTATACATAAAAGATTACTATAGTAAAAACTTAGTGAAAAAAACACGCATAAAATGTTACTTATAACAGGATACAATTGTTTCGACTGAAATTACTTCGGTCTTCATTAGTCAAAACCCTTCGTCTCACAAAACTGAGGGAACTGTTTTATGAGTCCCTCAGTTTTGCGAGATGAAGGGCTTTGAGTGATGATAATCGTGATGTGAATAAAGTGATGAAAGAATTTTCGGTAGAAACGATCGTATCCTGTTATAAGTAACATTTTATAAGCGTTTTTTCCCATAATGACTAGTACTCTCCCTAAAAATTATTTTGGAAATGTACAAATGAACAGTTGTCAACAAATAAACTGTTCAGTAATTCAAAATATAAACAAAAAGTAAGATGTCTATTAGCCACCTGTCATACTATAATTAATCTAACAAGAAAGATCAATCATGCCAAACGCATAATTATAAAACACTTTCCAACACAAAAATATTTTTGCGCCAAATTTGGCATTGTATTTTTCTTAAAACTGCCGAGATTTTGGAAATAAGATACTGTTGTATTATCGCCATAAATACACTTTCATGAGACCCTGTAAAAAACCTTTAATTTTTTCCCCTAGTGTTTAACTGAAGAATATAAAAATTTTATACTCGTTGTCTTGTGCTAGAAATGTATAAATGTCTCCAAATGCCACAGACTGTAATGTTTTGGAATTATTTTGAGTGCTCCCGTAGAACTATTATTAATACAGACACTATCAAAGCCTCCTAGAGAATTACTACAAGCCTAAATGCTCTTTCCGCGAGGGGATGTGACGTCACCGCGAGGGGATGTGACCCGGGTCCCTACCTCGCGCAACACCTAAGCACGTTCCTCGTTTGTTTTGCATTCGCTGTTTGCTTCGCTTTGTTAATTGTCATTATTTAATTCGCTAATTAAACCACGTAATTATATTCAGTAGTGTTTTACTTGGATTATAGCGTTACAGTGTCTTGATGAAGAACTTTATAACGTTACACTGCAAATTAAACTCGTAAATCTGCAACTGATTCCTCCCGAACGGTTTGCCCATTGTCAGTGCTCTGACTTCCATAAAGATGTACTGATTGCAATAAATTTTATGTTATTTCTATATACTTAAACATATACCCCATCATTATGTATATAGCATGGATAGTTATTTTTCTAGGGCACTCAATAATTTCAATAATTATGCTTTATAGACAGTCATGGTTTTTAAAGTGTATTTTGGAGCGTAAATATACTTCAAGAATAAAACTAAATTAGTGTATGTCATTCCGGTTTACGAAATAATGCTCTCTATAAAAAAAAAAAAAAGAAGAAAGAAAGAAAGAAAAACTATATGCAGCATCTGTAGTTCTTTTACAGAAGCAAGAAAAATAATTTAACCATAAATTATTGCTTAATAGCAGTTTAAGGACAATAATCACAACAATGAGTATCTAGTATAATCTAGGACGATTCAAGCACATCAATGAGTATCTAGTATAATAGACGTTTATATATATATATAAATACTAGTGCAACTTAGATAAAACATTCTTCCCTGGTTCAGAATCGTTCATTTGATGACATATATTTCCCCCCTCAATTAGTGCTTTTATTATGTTGTAATAACTATAAAATAGACCTCACAATCTGATCTCATTACAGCTGAAGTTCGATAAAAAGATTCCTGCAGTTTAAAAGAAAAAAATCAAAGGCTACTTTAAACTAATTAAAATGAAGTCTGTTAATATAAATAAAATATGATTAAATAAATTAAGTTTTGCAAACTTTTTTCTTTTGTTATTTCCAAAGAATTCTAGTTAGCGAATAATATTCAAACTCAAAATTCTTTGGGGATAAGAAGGTTGAATTTTCGATTTATACTAACAATCGGGTACACAAAGTATGTTTGAATATTCTTAATATTCTCTATTTTTTCTTCAATTCTAAATTTATTGTTTTTTAAATGTATATAGCAGGGGCGTAGCCAAGGGGGGGTTAGGGGGGTCACACCCCCCATGAGGATTTTTTTGCCATACAAAATGTATATTCTTCACTTCCTTATCACACACACGTATACATATATGTGAGTTGCAGTAGTCGTAACCCCCACCCCCATGAAAATTTTCTGGCTACGCCACTGGTATATAGATATACTATATTTTATATCGAAAGAAATTTACTCGTCAGAGTAAATTTCGTGAAAAATAAATATTTTCTATGTTTATTTTTCACGATATTTTCTATATTTATTTTTCAAACTATATTTTATACCGGAAGAAATTTACTCTTCAGAGTAAATTTCGTGAAAAATAAATATTTTCTATAAAGCAAATTTTTTCAATTTGTGAAAGGGATCTAATTTCAAAATTGTTCCCAAGATAAACTCACAAAAGCAATCAGAACAGCGTTTTCGTAGCAAAGCTTATCGGAAGGCCAGGGACCCGGACTGTGACGTCACGGATTTATGCTTTAGGCTTGATTCACTGCTCTAGGTGGCTTTGACACTATTCTCAGTAGAGAGCAGGGACCGATTTACAGAAATGGGGGGCCGTGGGCATAAAGGCCTTTGCAGATACCCAGAGACTGTCGCAGCTACAATGTATTTGAACGGGGAAATTTGACCGGGTTTGGACGCTGCGACCCTCTACCGAACAATAGATGGGGTAAAAACCACAAGTGTGAAAACCGCAATATTATCCACGGTCCCCAATTACCTATTGTCCGGAGTATCTCCTGCTTTCTTCTCGTGTGAAAAATTTATTGCTTACAAGTGATAATTGGCCCAGCGACGGTCTCTGGGTATCTGCAGCGGCCTTTAGTGTCAGCAGCCCCCCCCCCCTTCACCTTATGAAAGCTTCTTTATAACCAAAGCTGTAACCCCCCCCCCAATACACACACCTCCCCAAAAAAGAAACCTAGCTACGGTTCTGCTTATACCCTATGAAGTAACTTTCATATCACACTATAGCCATACCAAAAAGAATACTATAGATCTTGAGAATGATTATTTAATCAAAATACAAAACTGAAATGGAATAGTTCAGCAATATTTAGTAGGATAATATGAAGGGTCAAGGGAAGAAACAACAAGTACATTTTTGGTCAATTTCGAGGTTTTTATTGCAGTCTGTTGTCTGTTAGAAAATCATACACAAAACTATTGGTTGAAAAAACAATGAGAATACACTCAAAAAGATTGCTCAAAGAAAAGTGTTCAGAGAATGAACAATGAAAATATCATGTTTCTGGAAAATCAACTTATTTGAACTTTTACAGTTTCTCTCCGAGACCCTTCATATTTTATTGTATACTGGCTGAAGTATCTCCTTGCACAGGAAGTGGATATTTTTAGCATGAATGCAAATGAAAACAAAAGCTAAATACGACTATATATATAAAATTAAATACAGTCAACTCTCTTCAGTAAGCCTATAATCTGCAAATGCCTTTAATCCACAATCGATTTTTTAATGTTAACAGACAAATTTATAACTGAGATTTTGAAAATATCAAACTGGTAAAATGAAATTTCTATGAGTTTCAAAACTGTCACATAATGCTCAAATAATAATTAGTTTTCTATCAAAGAAATCTTTTATTTCTAAATAAGAAATTACATTTTTATGTAATTTGCAAACTAAAATTTCTTAAAACAAATGTAAGGATTTAAAACAAACCATTATTACCTTAGAGTCTCAAAATTTTAAAGAATAATCAATTATGAATTTTTTTCTGCATTGAATATAGTATAGTATCTATATATTATTTTGAAACACATTTTTCTTCCGACAATCGAATTGAGAAAACGGCTGGGTGTAAAAACTCTGTTGAGGTGTCTGAAGAAAGGTCTCGGCCCGTAGATGTGCCATCAAAAGAGAAAATCAGAAAAAGTCGAACGGTTTAGGCGTGGGGGATCGGCAAAGGTGCAAATTTTCGCCATAGAAATAACATTGTAGTTTATTGACGCAGACGATATTTTATTTTCGCCATAGAAATAACATTGTGGTTTATTAACCCCATTGTTGGCAGACGATATTTTTATGCGTAAGCTCCGCAAGGTTTGATTTATTTGGAAAAATATTTGTTAAAAATTGCATCCGTTTGTAAATGTTGTGTGGCAAATGCGGCAACAGTGTGTAGTGATAATAAATGTGTTGTTCTAAAAAACGATCTTGCGTAAACGATTGATAAGCGTAAGCTCCGTAAGTTTTGATTTATTTGGAAAAATATTAAATAACATTGTGGTTTATTAAATACATCTGGAAATCATAAAAGCTTCCTTTATTTTGGCGCTTTATTGCTTATTTCCTTAATTTTTTCTATATATTAATTTGAAACATGTTTTTCCGGTATCCACTAAATTGAAAGAACAGCTATGTGTAAAAATTTGGTTGAGAGGTCTAAAATAAGGTCTTGGTCCGTAGATGTGTCATCTAAAGAGAAAAAAACTTTAAAGTCGGAGGGATCAGGCGTAGCGGAACTTCAAATGTGCAATTTTTCGCCATAGGAATAACATTGTGGTATATTAAATGCATTTTGCTGTCATAAAAAGCCTTCTTTATTTTAGCGCTTTATCGCTTATTAGCACTAGGGTGCTATTTCGTTCACGCCCAGACTTTGTCTACTCGATTCTGTCGATATGATTTGTATACAGGTTTTGTAGAGATGAACTGTCACGGTGGAAATCTTTTGAAATGTGTTTGCCACATAACGCGGAAGGGGGGGGGGGGGGTTTGCGGGAAAAAAAAAAAACTTAAAAACCGAACCATGCCTGGCGATGGTTGTAAAATAGCTTTAGTAGGCAAATTTAATATAGATATTAATTCCAACGATGTGTTTTATGCAACGAGAAAGACAAATATAGCACACTCATGGATTATGATGCTCATTCCGAACAGTATTTAAAATGGTGAAGTATAGTTGGAATATGCTTGGCGAAGATTGTAAAACAGTTTTAGCAGCTATATAGATTTCGATTCCAAAGAAGTGTTTTGTGGAACAAGGAAGAAAAATACGGCACGGCCATGAATAATGATACACTTTTCAATTTAATGAAACAAGGAAGAAAAATAGGGACGGCGCATGGATTATGATACGCTTTTAATATACAGCACTTTAGTGAGTATTTAAAATATGAAAGTGTTTCAGATTTTTTTCAAACTTTTCTCCATACAAATACATTGTGGTTTGTTAACGACATTGACTGCAGTTATAAACTCCTTCTTTAGTTAGCGATTTATCTTTTATTTCTTTAATTTTTCCAGTTTTCTTTCTGGTACTGGATCTTTACCATCGAGGGTAGCTTGAGAAAAAGCATATAAAGCAGGGAGCGCGCGATCGCCATTTGGCGGATTAGATTTTTTTGTCTCTTGCAGAATTCCGAAATTTTTCACTATTTTCGCTTCATACTTTTGGCGTTTACCTTTCTGCACCCGTATTTTCTCATGGAATGTTGTTTGTCACTCTTTCAATGGTTAGATGAAAGAATGCTGTGGCAGTCAAAATCATTTAAGAGAATTCACCTGGACGTTTCGTGGTCGATGACTTTACCCAAAATATCGTCTTCAACAAAATGCTCAATTAGAATTTGTAACTGTATTTGCTCATTCGTCATTTAATATCTACTCTTTTTTTTTTTTTTACTTAATAAAGATAGTTAAAAACAAATTTTAAAGATTTCAATCATTTCATCGTCATTGTACAGTTGCTAAGAACTGGCGTGAAACCTTTTGTTTACTTTCTGTCAGTATGGTCATGTAAGTCATGTTCTGTCCGCGTCGCTCTTTGCTTTTTCCTGTTAGTTTTGTTCAAGACTTTGGTGACATTCTTGATCGTTGCCATTTATTTTTAAATATTACAGTCAATAAAGTGACCGTCGAATTCGACGGGTTCCAGCTAGTTTATATAATTTAAATAAATATATGTACTTATATTTTATTGCTAAATATGTATTATTTGAGTGTTATTAAATCCTTTACCTTCAATAAGTGATGAGTTACCATTGAAAAAAAATACTTTATCCTAAAATTTATTAGATATCATTTTTTTCATTTTAATGTTGATTTATACATAATTAAACTAACTCACTCTAAACCTTGAAAAAAAAAAAATTAAACAAAAAGACTATGACCTATAATTTACTTCACTTAAATTCTTACCAGAATGAAATGAAGAAATATGGATGATATAAAACATTTTGCAAATTAGATTTTAATTATCTTTCTTCTAAACTTTTCAGCAGTAAATGCAGTAATTGTATCATCAAAATTTAAGTTTTTGGTTATTTCCCCTTCAATTGATAGTATTGCAAGTATTGATAATTTTTTATAAAGTTCTTAAACGAGATTTAAACCTTTTTAACAGTGAAAATGATCTTTCTCCACTGCAATTTGAAATTGGCAATGTTAGAAAGAGTTTTAATGCCGTTTCTACATTTGCAAAGGTGTCTGATATACCGATTTCCTCTATTTCTTTTCTTTGACAACAACAGAATCTTTTGGCTCCACAATTGATAAAAAGTGTACAAAATTGTCAGGAAATGAAGGTTCTAAATCAGCAGGATACATAGACTGTAAAAGTTTTGCTTTCTCATGAGCAGTATGTTTATCTGCATCAAATAAACATGAAAATTTGTTTGATACGTTTTCATATACAGACATTCTGGATTTTAGCTGGACATTTAGCATATTGCACAGCACATAAAAACATGAAACTTTAAATTCATCCCTTCCATCAAATTCAGCATTAGCGGCATTCCATCATGTAGATGTTGTACAGGTCGTGTTTTTTGCTTAATAGCATAGTTTTTATGCTGTACTAACAAACTAGCTTCATCTTCAAATTCATCAAACCGGTTTCTAACAAAATCTACAAATTCTAACGTGGAGTTAAAAAGCATAGAAACAATTGAAAGATTTATAGTAGGACTTTGAAGTACTGTACTGACATTATTAACCCGCTGAGGAATTGCATCTTAGGTCTTTGCGAATATGGCTGTTTCTAACTTTTCTATTTTTTTACATAGCAAACTAGATTGATGTTTTGTGGTCACAGACTCGGATTTATCTGAAGATAAAATTTTTAATAAGATAGCAATGATTTCTTCATAATTTTCATTTAATGATTTCGTAGAGGAAGCATTTGCACACCAACGAGTTTCTGACCTTGATTTTAAGGTGAGACCTTTGGATTTTGTTTCATGGATCTTGTCATTTAACAATTTCCACCAATGCGTGGAAGAAGAGAAAAAATATAGAGTTCCTGCAGGAAAGTAAAAAAATCTAAAATTTTCCCATTACATTCGACACTTTTTACAATGACAAGGTTTAAGGAATAGGCTGCACACGGTATAAATTCTGCAAGTGAATTTTTTGACTTTATTCGTGCTGGTAGGCCATTATACTTTCCAGCCATATTGCTGGCATTATCGTTTGTTCACGAATATTATTCAAATTTAAGCCTACTTTTTCCATAAATTCCATAACAGTTTTTTCAATATGAAGAGAACTGTGGCCAAAAATAGGCAGAAATGTCAAAAAGCTCTTAACTAGTTCACAGTCTAGCACATATTGGATGACGACACAAAGTTGATCCTTATTTGATAAATCAGGGGTTGAATCCAAAATGATAGAAAAGTAGAGGTTTTCACATTACATAGAATTGAATCCAATACCTTCTTAGCCATTAGATCAATAAATTCAGTTATAGTGGAAGAAAGATAGGATGTTTTTCCACTGCCAGGATTTCCATGCTTTTGTAAGTGCTGAGCAAGTGCATAGTCTAGTTCTAAATAAGTATAAATAAATAGGTAATTTTTAATTCAATTTTAGTATTCTTTAAAAATGATTTATTTTTATGTCGGGAAAATGCAACAGCAAACAAAAAAAAGTTAAAATGCTTGTGATAGTAGTATGGGGGGCCCCAAAATAACCTCTTGCCCTGGGGCCCCGACCACTTATGATCAGGCTCTGGCCGCCACAAAATAATTTATCATCAGTCATAAATGTACTTGACGATAGAATTAAAAAAAAAAAAAATTCTATATTTCCAAATATGGAAATTCTTCAAAATAAAATACAATTATACTACGAAATTGATTTCAAAATCAGTCGTTTATCTCTATTTGAGTTGTCGTTTGTCTCATCCGACACAACATGAGTGTTGCGATATTGAAAGTTTTAAAATGTGTGCTGCTGTTAAGTTTATATTATGTTTATTTCCCTATTAGTAGAGTCTCTAAATCACACATAACATTATTTTAATTTTGATGAATCCCATGGAAAAGTAAAAGGAACAGATCAACATATTGGCCACTAGATCTCGCCAGAAAACGGAGTGAACAGTCGCATCAAACTTTAGTCATATCAACCCAACTCAGGTTGGCTAAGTGGTTATGACGCGGGCCTCCCAACCCAAACATACCGTGTTCGATCCTAGCCCCGGACGTTTGATGGTAACAGATTAAGATAACTTGAAATTTTAACGTAGAGGGGAAAATGCGTGGAAAACTAAATTTTGTGGGGCCAGTTCGCCGACCGGCTCCCCGTGTATTTAGGACATTTTTTTTTAAGGATAATTTTTTAAGCTTGAAATTAAGCTTGCTATGTCAAGCTTAATGCAAGCTGGGCAAGTGTAAGCTAGAACACTTGATTCAAGCTTAATTCAAGTTTATTGACTTGATAAATCAAGCTTGCTGCAAGTTTGATGTGCTGTCTGGGGATGGCCAATATTGCAGGAAGGCGTAGGTAAGGGGAGGTGGTA
Source organism: Cheiracanthium punctorium (assembly GCA_038373885.1). Lineage (NCBI taxonomy): Eukaryota > Metazoa > Arthropoda > Arachnida > Araneae > Cheiracanthiidae > Cheiracanthium > Cheiracanthium punctorium. The sequence goes on along the minus strand of JAWZYV010014673.1, from coordinate 49,369 downwards.
TAAAAACAGGAAAGAGAACCAATCACAAAAATGGAGAAGCAAAAAATTATGCACGTAAAGGGGGTGTGAACAAAATGACTACCGGATTGGTTTGGTGGTAAAAGAAAGAAGAAAGGGAGAGGGTGCCCAGGACAGTCTGCAGAGGTGGTCTGAGTCGAGAGAAGTCCAGAGAGGATGGACTCAGAGAGGATTGTTGTTGAGAGAGTGTGCTAAAAAGCACCGCGACTTGAAGGAGACGGCTGAGGTCCTTGGAGAGATCTCCGTGGAATCCAGCTAACGACTGCCTAGAGAGATGACTCGGTGAGGAAAGCATCGACTGCTAAAATATTGATGACTTCGTCGCCCAGTCTAGACATCAACATGCCATCAAGCATAAAAAAAATGCTCGACCAGTGCATCATCAGAGGTAAAAGAACCTTGATTTGATTTATATTTAATTTTGGGCCGCACTATATCTCCCCGATCTCACCGCAATATCTGTAGTTAATGTTAATATTATTGAATATTAAAAAAAACAAAACAAATGATGTCACAGTTATAATTTATAAATGTGTAAAGAAAAAGAAGATAACAAATAGTACGAGTAAATTGTATAAGATACTAGCGGACCCAAGCGACGTTGTCCTGTACACACGACTTAAATAGGAAAATTTCAAGCTGTAATAATCTGGATCGTTTTGATGAAAATACTTCCCAGAGAAAACACATGGCTGTGTGGATAAGGCACTCAAAATTGTACACCGCTGAAGTGTAAAGGTCCTGGGTTTGGGACCCATCACCTGGCCGTCGATTTAACGGTGTAGAGTTTTGGTCGGTTTTTTCCAGTTTAAACGTGGATACGCTTTAAAATTCGTTAGAAAGTGTTCCGATCAAGGCCCCCATCCTAGGCAGATCGCTTTTGCATAGCGTTGTAATAACAACAAAAGAAACAAACCCAGAAGAAAACTACCTAATGAATGCAGCTATTTATATCAGTTTGAAGAAAAGAATCATTTGAAATTTTATGCTCGTGTTACCCAAGTGATCTTATTTGCAATTTGGAAATTTATGAACTTTAATAAACACATTTACACAAAATTCTTCCTCGTGCTTTTAATGTGGTGTAAAACTGACATAATTTCCAGACTGTTTCATGTTTTTCAAATGCACACTACTCTGAATTTCGTTTTTAAACAAAATTCAGAGTAGTGTGTAAATCCTTTTATGTGGGAGAACTCTCCAATCATGGCAATGTAAATGGTCATTTTTCAGTTTAGGCTGCATAGTTTGATAATCTCAGCTAGTGAAGTTTTGGTGGCAGTTAATGCTCGTTGTAGAGCAGTCTGTTTACTGAAATAAACATGCTGTTCATTTTCAAGATGCACGGTCAAATGTATAACCGCAGGATATCTTTCGTGTATGGGAAAATTGAAAATGCGCCAAATTGCTTCATTGTTGTTGATGATACATTAGCAATAATGAAGCAATTTAGCATTTGATAACGCGCTATTTCGTCGTAATGCAATTTCAGCTCTGCCTACAGGATCCAATTGTGAATCTAAACGCGAATCAAGATAATCACGCACACAGAATTTCATAAAAATCCGTCCAGCCCTTTAGGAGGAGTTCAGTCACATACACACGAACAGAAGATTTTTATATATAAAGATTGTTTCAAACATTACCCGCTGGGCCGGTACAAAGTCCAATAGATGGCGCTAGGTGCATGTGAGTGAAGCGAAACTTGGTGCGCATGCTCCGGTGAGTGGGCAATTGTAAATGTGATGCTCCTTGAGTCTGTGATGCGCTTTAGTGTGCGATTCTCGTTAGTAAAAATGAACAAATATTCGACGGATGTTCGCGTCTTTATTGTGCTACAAATGGCCAGATGTGATGAAAATGTGAAGGCAGTTCAACGAGCATGTCAGGCAAAGTTCCAGAACAAGAATTGGCCAAGCAAAAGGACTATGGAAAGGTGAGTCATTTTGTGCGTTTTACGGTATAAATGTTTTCCTTTCTACTTCCATGTTTGTTCTAAAAAATGTGTTTTAATCCTCTTTCCTGTAGACTGTATGCCAAGTTCAAACGTACTGGATCGGTGGAAGACGATAAAAAAGCTATGGCTACAGCCACTGCTACTGTGGTCACAGACGGTGCAAAACAGGTCGTCGTCGACTTTTTCGCTACCGATCCGAGCCGATCTGTAAGGAGAGCAGCAGAAATATTGGGAATAAAGCGTACATCACTTCAGCGAATAATCAAAGAGCTCCAACTGTCGCCTTACAAAATTCAAGTAACCCAACCTCTCAACGAAGACCATACACAAAGACGATCTGAGTTTGCACAGCTTATGCTTGAAAAACTTCCAACAGGTGAAATAGATGTAAAGAAAATTTGGTTTTCAGATGAGGCCTACTTCAGTTTGGATGGCCATCTGAACAAACAGAATTATCGCTACTGGGGCAGAGAAAGGCCGGAGATCACTGTTGTCCGAAGCCTCTGAAAAGAGGAACTAATTATATTGTATTATAAATTAAGCTATTCAACAAACAAATTAAATTACAAATTGAAAGTCTTTGGCTGAAATTGAATAGTCACTGGATTTTATCTGAAAAATAAATTTTTGTAGATTCTAGGCAGAGTTGAAACTCATTTAACTTGAGTTGCACAGTAGAAATATTTGGTTTTGAATATGCGTTTAAGTAAGAAAGACAAAGTAGGTACCTTTTTCTGTAGTTTATTGAAACAAGATGACTATGGTAGGTTTACACAGTGCACATGGTGAAGACACAATACATTAAGCAACATCCGCTTAGTAGCACAAATAAAAAACAAGCTTTCTGGAAGACAAGTCGCCAGCGGCGATCTTATTCAGATTCACAAAACACATCACATTACATTGAATCATCTGGGTACCGCAGCACGGATCCCTGATCCGGCTCTACTTGAATCACATCGGTTGTTTACACACACAACACAGCAGACCGAGAGCTCTCACTGTCTCACAGGTTAACTTGTGATGCCCTTTTTATATCTGCCAGTTAGTGCGGGACTACGATGGATATTTGCATAGGAAAAAAAAGAGTTCTTATTTTATGCAAATTAGGAAAAGCGCCATCTATCGGCGAGAAATGTAAACTTTTTATTACGGCGTTAAAGACATGACGATGTTTACACCGCCATTTTCAAATGCTAACGAAGTTACGTTTTCACTTAGAAAACTTTTAAAGGAGCTTACAAAAGTTTCATTTTTTCACTTTAGCAAATTTAGAGATAAAATGTCATGGAAAAAAAAGGTAAGTAAAGAAATAGCGTTTTTTTTTTCTAACAAGGGCCCGCCTTCCATGACATTTAAGAAACTGGCAGATTCAAAGTAAACGAAAATTAGAGGTAACCTTTCCTCTTTAACGAAAAATTAAGTTAAACATGATGCATGAAAAAATGCTTCAAAATTCACTAAAGGTTAGTAGAAACACTATATACAGTTGTTGCTGGCCAGCATGGTTAGTACACATTTCAAAAATTACTTCATTTCAAAAAATTTTCAATTTACTAGAAAAATACTATATAGATGCATTCAAATATAAACACTTATGCTAGAACATTAATAAACACATTTCTAAACATAAAAATATTCATACTTCAAAATTACTCATGATATACGTTCAGTGCACTTTAGAAAATACTCACATTTTGCAAAGTTCATTCAATATAATACAGTACTGTACATTGCAATGAAAAATACGAATTAAATTTGAAAAAAAAGCTCGAATTGAAATCCAACTGAGATCGAGCTGGGATGCATCCCGAAAAAATTTGAAAAAAAAAGTTTGTGTTATAGGTTAACACATTATATGCCTGACACAACACCTTACAGACTAGGGTGGACATATAGGAGCTTCCACTAGCAAAAATGGGACTTACTGACATAAAACTTTAACATCTCCTGTGATTGGGACGAAAATACTCTACTCTTAGAACTAACCAATCACCTCAGAATTCTCTGGCAAATTACAGTTTCACCTCGCGAGACGCTTTTGAGGCTGCTCGAAAACTTCAGAGAAAGACCAGAGCTAAGAATATCGCACTCCGTGGGGAACTTTACTCCCTCGACTGTAAAGATGTCAGACAGACATAATAGGACAAACACAATCACATAAAGTTCATTTTTCTTTGGTTTTTTTTTTTTTTCATCAAAAATTTCAAAAAAATTTCCCCCCTTTCCCCTCAAAAAAAAGGTCTCAAGCCGAAGGGCTTATAGGAGACAAAAAATTGCCTAGGTTCCCACAAACAGGAGTAGGTCTTTCACACTTAACTAAAAATTTTGTCATTGAAAGTGGACAGGCTGATTTGGGGTAAGGGTTTTGTGAAAATGTCTGCGGGGTTTTGTTTAGTGTTAATATATTCCAATTTAAACAATTTTTCTAAAACGAGGCTTCTTAAGAAATGGTATTTTACATGTATGTGTTTGGTGCGACTGTTCTCTATAGGAGAATTTGAAAAGTCGATAGCTGCACGATTGTCACAAAATAAGGTAACTTTTAAATTTTCTGGAAGAATGTCTAAACCTTTTAGTTCATCTAGGATTCTATACATCCATAACAGTTCTTTTGATGCCTCTGTCAGGGCAATAAACTCAGATTCCATAGATGACAAGGCTACACATTTCTGCTTAAAAGTTCGCCACGAGATTGGGGTTTTGTCTAACATTAAGATGTGACCTCCCATCGACACACGATCATCTCTATTTGAGGCGAAATCGGCATCAGAATAACAGTTTATTGAAATTTCACTAATGTTGGAAAGTTTTAGCTTTAACTTCGATGTTGACTTTACATATCCCAGTAGTTTTACTAACTGGTTCCAATGATGATGGCCGGGGTTAGATTGAAATTGAGAAAGGATATTTACAGCGTAAGATATATCAGGTCTGGTTCTACTAGCCAAGAATGATAAACATCCCAAAATATTACGGTAGGGCAGTTTTTCCATTTCCTTAGTCTCAGCATCGTTACTAGGACTTTGCGTCTTTGACATTACAATTCCAGTTGCGATTGGCAATGAAACTAATGGTATCTGATACTTCTTAAACCGCTCATAAATTTTATTGATGTAATCTTCCTGGTGGATAAATAGTCCTTCCCTATTTTCAACAAATTGTACCCCAAGTAGTTTCTTCGTTCTACCCAACTTCTTTAGATCTACTTTATCTTCTAAAAGTTTAATTACCTTCTCTATTTTTTCTTTGGTTTTAGATATAAACACCATGTCGTCAACATACAGTAGTAAAACTAAACTATTTTCATAAATGTAGACACAATTAGCCCACTCTAGCTTATTAAAATTTAACTCACTTAGAATTCCGTGTATTTCATTGAACCATTCACGTCCACTCTGCTTTAAGCCATAAATAGCTCTGTTGAGCTTACAGACGTAGTTTTCTTTACCTTCCTCTTCAAATCCTTTCGACTGCTTCATATAAATATCTTCTTTTACTGGGGCGTATAGGTATGCAGAATTTATGTCTACTTGCATATGAAACCAATGAAAGTGTCCAACTAATAAAGAGAAAAATAATCTTATTACCGAAAAATTGACCACTGGACTAAAAACTTGGTCGTAGTTTTCACCTTTTCTTTGACCGAATCCTTGAGCGACCAGTCTAGCTTTGTATCGTACTATTTTACCTTTTGAGTCGTGTTTTACTGTGAATACCCATCTATTGCCTATTATTTTTACATTTTGAGGTACGGGTACAAGTTTCCACACTTCTCTTTCGTACATAACATTCATTTCTGCAGTCATAGCTTTCTTCCACTCATCTGAATCTTGAGAATCTATTGCTTGAAAATATGAGTTTGGAATTACTATATCCTCTAGTCAGGAACTGGTTAAATTCGTTTCGTCTTTCACAATGCCGGTGTAGGTATCTTTACCTTTAAAACTAAATTTTTCAGGGTCATACTTAAGTCCATGTTTCTTGCAATATGCCTCGACCTCTCTACAGGATCGTAATCTTATATTGCTTCCTGATATACCGTAGTATATATCATTTCTGGACCTGTCTGACCTAGGGACTGCTTTTCTCATCCAAACTACATCTTTAGGTGGTGTTACTCGGTCTTTAGACTTAGAAAAACGAATTGTTTCTTCTCCCTCCTCCTCATCGGATTCACCGCTACTTATTTCAAATTTTTCTTCGGATGTGCTAGGTTTCTCGTAATCTTCTATTTCCCTTTCCTCATCGGAACTTTCTTCTGCTGTAATGGGTTCCAGCAGGACTCCGCTGCTCTCACGAGTGGGTAAATTTTCATCAAACGTTACGTTACTTGTTTCAACGACTTTTCTGTCACTCGGTAGCCATACTCTATAGCCACGGGTAAACATAGCGTACCCAACTAGTATGCCTTGTTTTGCCCTCATTTCGAGCTTACTTCGTAATTGACGTGGTACACCTACGAACGCTTTTGATCCAAAAGTTCGTATATGCTTTACTGAAGGTTTGCGACCACAAAATAGCTCAAACGGTGTTTTAGATTGGTTTGCGTGGCATACCCTGTTCCAGGTGTATGTGAAACATAACAATGCTTCCGACCAAAAACCATTTCCCAGTTTACTGGAGTGTAACATAGCTTTTACAGCGTCCAAGGCCGTGTAATTAAATCTCTCACTTACACCGTTCTGTTCCGGCGTATAATTGTTGGTTCTTTCAGCTTTAATGCCCTCCTCCTCCAAAAACTTCTTAAATTCATTATGGCAGAATTCCATGCCATTATCAGTTCTGATATTGATAATTTTTTCTGTTTAAAAACCGTTCTGCACGTTTTTGGTACCTCTTAAAATTTTCGAAGACTTCAGATTTCTGCTTCATAGGATAAACAGTGACTTTTCTTGAGTAGTCATCTGTTATCGTTAAAAAGAATTTATGTCCCGATATGGATGGGTTAGGTAAAGGTCCACAAACATCCATGTGCAAAAGTTGGAGGGGTTTGTTCGATCTAATCTTAGGAATACTTTTAAAGCTCTTTCTTCTAGTTTTTGCTACTTTACAAACATGACAGGGTTTATACGACTTAGATTTAAAAACGGGTAGGCCAAATACCTTTCCCTTACTAGTTTCAATTATAGCGTTACAATTAATATGACAAAAACGGCTATGCCAAAGTTCTAAATTCTGATTGTCACCTTTTGAAGAAAAATTAGCTTCTGCTTTCTTTTTATTAGTTATTGTAGGGTAAACATGGTACAGACCACGTTTCTTGTGTGCTGTAAATAGTTTTTGTCAGTCACGTGAAAATACCTCTATTTTGTTATTTCCCCCTCTAAATGTAATGCCCTCAGTGTCCAATGCGGGACCTGACAGGAGATTTCTCCTTAATTTAGAGGAATAGAGGACGTTTTTTAATGTTTTTAAAACTTTACCACCTTGAAATTTTAACTCGACTGTTCCCCTTCCCTCTATGGAACAATCAATGCCGTTTATGGCGACCGACCTTTAATTGGTTCAAAGTTTTTAAAAAGTCTTTTATCCCGACAAAAATGAGCACTAGCCCCTGTATCAAAAATCCATGAAGAATCATTTAAATCCTCACTTGTGTGGGCTTCTATCATATGATTCTTGGGTTGTCGTTTGTTACTTTTACGATTACTGGGGGGAGGGATCCTACAACTAGCAATTAAGTGTCCGATTCTACCACACCTATAGCACTTTCTAGTGTCTTTCTTTACACTATTATTAGGTGGGACACGCTTCACTTGACTAGACATTGCGACGGTAGCTTGATCCCCTACACTTTGCTTTAGTCTGGCCTCCTCAGCCAAAAGTTCGGCTAAAACTAAATCGAACTTAAATGTTTCGTCAGGCCAGCAGTAAATTGTTTGAACAATTCCCTGATACTCCGAGGGTAAGTACCTTAGCAATTGAAATGACTGATACCAGTCAGCTGGGGGAGCGTTAGCGTCTTTTAATTGCTTAACTATCACCCTCAACCTGGCTGCAAATAAGCCTATTTCCTCCCCTTCGTTCAATCTACGTGAAAAAAAGTCATCTGTGAGTCTCATAGCACGAGCTCTAGATTCAGGTTTAAAGTGTTTATTTAATTTTTCCCAAACTTCTTTGGGGTCATAAGTGCCAGAAATAAGAGGCTTGTATTCATTTGAAATGTTCAAAAATATCGTGCTATAAGCACGCCCGTATCTAATCTTGTAATCCCTTAATTCCTTAGCGTCAGTTTCAGGGGGTCTTTTTTCTACACCACTGACTATTTCCCAACAATTCCTATCCATCAACAATACCCTTACGTCTTCCTGCCAAGACTCATAATTGTCGGCAGACAATTTTTCTATTTGGGTAATTGAAGCTTCCATTTTGGAAAGTTAGGATACAACACAATTTACAAGAAAAGATTAAAAACACTACAGGCCCGCCCTCTTATAATTTTAAGGCACTTAAAATCTGTTTGTATACGTTAAAAACACTTTAAAAACAAAACACATTATAAATACACTCGATATATTCAAAACACATTTAAACTTGGGCTTGAAGGCCCATAACCGTGAAAAGAGGAACTAATTATATTGTATTATAAATTAAGCTATTCAACAAACAAATTAAATTACAAATTGAAAGTCTTTGGCTGAAATTGAATAGTCACTGGATTTTATCTGTAAAATAAATTTTTGTAGATTCTAGGCAGAGTTGAAACTCATTTAACTTGAGTTGCACAGTAGAAATCTTTGGTTTTGAATATGCGTTTAAGTAAGAAAGACAAAGTAGGTACCTTTTTCTGTAGTTTATTGAAACAAGATGACTATGGTAGGTTTACACAGTGCACATGGTGAAGACACAATACATTAAGCAACATCCGCTTAGTAGCACAAATAAAAAACAAGCTTTCTGGAAGACAAGTCGCCAGCGGCGATCTATTCAGATTCACAAAACACATCACTTCACATTGAATCATCTGGGTACAGCAGCACGAATCCCTGATCCGGCTCTATTTGAATCACGTCGGTTGTTTACACACACAACACAGCGGACCGAGAACACTCTCTGTCTGACTGAAAGGTTAACTTGTGATGCCCTTTTTATATCTGCCAGTTAGTGCGGGACTACGATGGATATTTGCATAGGAAAAAAAAGAGTTCTTATTTTATGCAAATTAGGAAAAGCGCCATCTATCGGCGAGAAATGTAAACTTTTTATTACGGCGTTAAAGACATGACGATGTTTACACCGCCATTTTCAAATGCTAACGAAGTTACGTTTTCACTTAGAAAACTTTTAAAGGAGCTTACAAAAGTTTTGTTTTTTCACTTTAGCAAATTTAGAGATAAAATGTCATGGAAAAAAAAGGTAAGTAAAGAAATAGCGTTTTTTTTTCTAACAGCCTCTACCCGAAAAAATTTCTTGTGTGGTGTGCATTATCCTCGCATGGTGTGTTTGGCCCTATTTTCATCGATGGAACTCTAAACGCGGTAAAATACAGAATGTTCCTGGACGAGGAGTTCATCCCTTTTCTTCATGGTCATGACTTGGTCCAAGGTCATTGGTTTATGCAGGATGGAGCAAGACCACATCGTACGGCGGATGTTTTCGAGGTGCTCAATGAGCATTTTAGCGATCGAATCATTGGGTTAGATTACCCATCGCACTTCCAAGGTGGTATAGAATGGCCCCCATATTCACCAGATCTGAACCCCTGCAATTACTACCTATGGGGTTATTTGAAGAGCAAAGTGTGGCAGACAAGTCCTACGAACCTTCCAGAACTGAAAACCGCCATTACAACTGCTGTCAACACAATTGACAGTGAGGCCTGCTCACGAGTAATGGTTGGATTCCAGAGCCGCCTAACTGCTGTCCTTGTTAAAGATGGCAGGCACTTCAAACCTCTTTATCATTAATTGCCCAATATGTGCATTCAATAAACGTCATTAAATTCTTCTCATGTCTCTTATTTGTTTTTATTTTTTCATCTGTTTCAAACATTACCTGCTGGGCCACCCTGTATGTTTGGAAGTTAAGTAATAATAATTAAAGAAAATGTTTTAAAATCTGTCTCTTTTATTGAGCCGGTAGTTATATTTTGTTTCAGGAACCTTTAAATAGGAAAATTTTATTTTATTTTAGGAGTTGTTGATTGATGGATTTTTCGAAAGGTAGGATTTTTGGATTATTGCAGATTTGTACAACCGCTTACGATTAAAAAAAAAAAAATCTGATGTGTCCAACACATGACTTCCTTGCACGTCTATTAAATCAAAAATGTTTTTTACGCACTTCCTCTAAACTTATTTGTTTGAAAGATATAAAATATCAATAATAGTAAGATATCGCGATTTCTAGCCAAACATTTCGATATCGCCAAGCTGAGTTCAATTTGAAAGATTTCTTTCTGACACTTTATTTGGCGATATTTCACCAAAAGCCGACAAACTTGAAATAGTTTGCGAGATTTTGGGGATAGCCAAAGTAGTCATTGACCACAGACTTTCAATGAATTGAATGCATCCATACACCTTAATGTATTTAAAGTCATTTGGCTCACCCTGTAAATAAATTCCCAGTTGATTGCTGTCAAAAAAGATATTGAAAACCGTTAGATATTATAATATAGTTCTAAATACAAAAGTTCAAAATTCTACGGGTTACAGTTTTAGAGTTATACAAAATACGAAATAATTTTTGGCGCCAAATTTGGCGATATTTCGGCGAAACTTGTCAATGTCAACGACATTTGGCGAGATATTAAGCATGGACCAACAATAACAGATTATCGCCAAATTTGGCTATATTTCGCCAAAACTCGCCAAGAACGATGACAAATGGCGATACTTTGGGCATGGACCAAATGACTGACTATCGCCAAATTTGGCGACATTTCGGCAAAACTCGCCAAGGTCGAGGACAGACGGCGAGATTTTGGGCATGTACCAAACAATGACTGTCTACAATTGTATTATATTAAAGATGTCCATAGACATTAAAGTACTGAAATTCTTTTCGGTGGTCCTGTAAATAAACTCTCCAGTAGATATTAACCAAAAATTGAGATGCACAACTAGATGTTACAACAATCTTATATATGAAATTTCATAATAGTTTTTGAGATTTGAGAGTTAAATATGCACACACGTACACAAAAAAGTCGCCAAGCTTGGCGACTTTTGGCATAGTTCTGAGGCAGGCACGTGGCCGTGGTCGGACCATTATCTAACTTATGTGGTAGGACGGTATTGTGCTTGAAATGGATGAATCTCCTAAAATTGCCATTGACCGTAATGTATTGGAAATCTTTTGAGTGTTCCTGTAGCAGAACTGTAAATGATAAAGACACTTTTTTTAATGGAGAAATTCATTTTCTAACTCTTTACAGCATATATCACTTCTGAGTCGTTTGAAATAGCCCAATACCTCTAAAAAACGCTTTGATGAATTTCGGCCCATAGAGCGTAATGTATTTTGAATCTTTTAGGCGGTTCTGTAGATAAACTATCCAGTCGAATGGAACCGAAAGGAGAGGTGCACAACTAGATGTTACAACAATCCTAAATATAAAGTTTCAACATTCTACGCCTCATACTTTTTGAGATATGCGAGTTTAATGAATTTCGGCCCATAGAGCGTTATGTATTTCGAATCTTTTGTGCGGTCCTGTACATAAACTATTCATTCGATTGCGACCAAATGGGGAGGTGCACAACTAGATCATAGAACAATCCTAAATATCAAATCTCAACATTCTACGACCCATAGTTTTTGAGATATGCGAGTTACATACATACGTACGTACGTATAGACGGCATGGAAAAACTGACCACAATAATCACGCCGCTGGTCAAAATGAGTTGCAGATGCGTTAATAGGATCGTGCATGTTAGCCTACGATGAGATGCATCGAAAAAATTCTTAAAATTAAATTTAGAGGTAGTCAAAATCGGATTTTTTGTCGAAATTTGGCCCCCAAAATTTTTCAGGATCACATTACTTCCTTATACTACGTACAAGGAAGTAAAAATTAACTTATGTAACCTACCTAAATTAATAATTCAACTTTAAAACTACTTAAGGCCAAAAGAAGTGTACACCACCCCTTTTTACTTCACATATGCCACTGAAAAAGAAAACTAATTAGAACATTCCAAAGTCTTAAACTACTATTCAACAGATGTTTAAAAAGCTTTAATAATTTATACATAATTTCACAATTTTGTATATAATATTAATTTCTCTGTATTTTTATAATATGCTTATGGTTATATGTAATATGATTTGTGAAGGTTAGGTAGGAAAAGAAAAGAATGCTTACCCGATTCAGTGAAAAGCAGGGAAGATCTCAAATCTTGATTTAGGAAAAATAATATCTGTTTCTTGTGTGCATTAAGCTGAATCTTACTTTTAGTAACTAAAAGCACATTTATAACATTTATACATAAACACAAACATCTACAACACTGCGATAAAAACAAAAGGAATTTAAACAGGAAAAAGCAAAAACAGATCAGTAGAGAATTCTAGAATAGGGAGATCATGTTTTCAGAGAGAGTTTAAGTTCTCATGCATGATTTGAGGAAGAGCCCCAAAGATCATTTAATGTAAAAAACAATTTTGCCCTTAAGTTGTCAAATTGGGTTTAGGAAGAGGTTTTGTGAGAATATCAGCAATGATAAATTTGGCATTACAATAATTTAGTTTTAGTAGAATTTTTGTTGATAAATGCATAAAAGGAGATAAAATCTTATTAAAAAGTTAAAAGTAACCTAAAATCCTTTAAAAACAGAAATTTGGAAGGCCACCTCACCTCCATCCTCAGTTTTGCTTTTATGCACCGATCTTCTTTTGTTTAGAATCACTTTCCATTCTGCATCTATTAGAGCAGTATCATTGATGATGCCATCTGTTGTTAGAACTCTAAGAACTTCCATTCCAAGGGAGCAGCTATTAATATCTCTAATGAAGCATCTAAAAAAGATAGAATACCAATGAAACATAATAAAAATATCCTAAATATATTTGTAACAATGAAAACCGATTTTAAAAGAAGAAACGAGAATAATTTATAAAATAAATTTAATTTTCAAAGTCTTAACAAACCAGGCCATTATATAGGTGTCACAAAACGGGGGAAAAAAAGAGAGAAAGAAAGAACGTATTGAAACAACATAACAACAGATCTAAACAACACTGAAGAAAGTAGCAAATTAGCAAATAAAAGTTAAGGTTTTTATCACGAAACTATATAAATAATTTCAAACCATGTGGCTGTTAATGGTGCAGGGCTCACAACAGAATTTCAAGATCAATTATGGGCAAAAAGGAGCTGTTTTGTCTAAAAAAGGGACCATAAAAGGACCTGTATGAAAAATAAAAGCCTATACAGAGAAGAAGGAAATTATTTATAAACTGATGCACATAAAATTATATATTTTATACAACAGAAACACTTCAGTCTTTGTACCTAGAAACCAGACTAATTCATATGTTATAATTTGTATAAACATAAAATATCTGCTTGTGTAAAACAATTTTGATATTCCAGGCATTGCTTATCATAATTTTAATGTTTCTTTAAATATTAACAAAAATGAATGAAAATATTTAGTACTAGCTGAAGTACCCATCGTTGACAGGTTAGTACTGAATGCAAATTTCTAAAAAGCAAGAAATTTTGTCAGAATTGTAGGAGTACACAGAATGGATGTAGTATGTTGCCGAAGTAAAGAGAGCAAAGTTATAATTTTTATGTATTGTTAAAATATTACAGGTTAGAGAGTAACTGAGTAATATGATTTCATTCACTTTAGCCGTAATTATGTGATGCGCGAACGAATATTTACGCATATTGAAATAATTTTCGCAAAATCTAATCAATATTTTTGAAAAATTGAAAGCCTAGAATTTAAGTTGAGTGACAACCTATCATGTCATCAAATTTTGTTAAAATCGTTTTAATCAAAATATTTTAAAAATTCAATGTCTATAAATTAAGATTAACTACCTATCATATCACCAAATTTCGTATCATTCGTTATTATGTGATGCTTGAAGAAATATAAACATATTTTGAGAGAATTTTCACAAAATCTAATGAAAATGTTCAAAAAATTGTATACCTATAGTTTATGTTGAGCAACCATCTATCATGTGACCAAATTTCATATCATTCGCTTTGTCGTTATTACATGGTTGCAAAGTTTTTTGAAACATTTTGCAATTGTATTAAAGCATAATACATGTTAAAAAGGACGTATATTTTCATTTTTAAATTGAATAAAATAGTCATAATAAAGCTACGATAAATCAAAGAACCTGTTCTCAAAAGAACAGGAAAAAGAACTGTTCTTTAAAAAAGAACAGGAACAGTGAACAACTGTTCTTTGAAAATAACGCTTTTCCCCATCTCTAGTCTCCAAACAGAAAATTCCCAGTCTGTAAGATATGCCCATGCATTAAGTAAGTTTAAAAAATTTAATTAAGTTATAAATTTTCAGTCTTCTATCATTTTTTGCTTGCTACGGCCCTGCCTATGCCGATAGCATTTCTCTGTAGTGTACCCCTATGACCGCTCTTTAAAATGACATTAAATCCCAATAAAATCACTCCTATGCTTTGTTGTTCACTCCCAAGAATGAAAAAATGCAGTATTACACTATTTCTACACACCCCCTTTTTTTTTCAGCCCTGAGCAGTGATTGACCTATATTTATCCCATTTCACATTCCGCAGTGTGGATTCTCGACCGATTAAACAGAGAGCGGCACCCGGCAACCCTTTAACACCTGGCAGTCCTTTTTCTCCCGCCTATGCCTGGGTATGTCGGTCTGTCTTTCCATTCTTATTTGCGAAAACTTTTTCTCCTTCCTTACCATACAGTTTTCTTATACAGGAGACAATACAATGAAGTCAAAATCGACGTTCAAACGACCCTCTACAAAACAGGAGGTATAACTGTTCACAAAATTCCAATCAGCTTTTTTTTTTTTTTAATGCAACGAGAATGTCCTTTTATAAATAATTATTTTTTCTGTTTTCTTTTATTTGCGTAATCTGAAAGATGCCCTTGGAATGTTTGTTTTTTCAGCAATGTAAAAGGGCTATTTGTCACATTAAGCTTTCAGTTGGGGGGGAAAGAAGGGAGTTCAAAATGATTTCAACCATAAGGATGTTATGTTTGATAAGTATGCAGTTGCGAATTAGTAAACAATAAGCTTAGACTTAGCCACATAAATGACGGCAGCTCCCGTTGTTTTGAATTGGATGTTATGCACTCTTGCAAGTTGTTCCTTATGATTGCTTTTAGTGTAATCATTACATGGCCTTTCTACTTCAGATAATTTATAGTTATTACAGATATTTACTAGACATTAGAGAATGATGGATTCATTTCAAAATGCAAAACGTCTTATTGTGAGTTAGAACGTTTGTGCGATTTCGAAACATGCATTGATCTGAATTTGTGTCTGTCTTTAAGAATAAGATTTAGGACTAAGTTAACTATTTTGAGATTGCATCAAACGATTTCTGAACATTTACTACATGGTGCATAAATGTGCCAGTTTGGAAAACAAAGTGCTTTCTTTTAATCTCCTCTCCAACCTGGCTGCCCTTTTTACATACGCCACTGGCTTTATTCATGAAGAAAGTTGTAATTTTCCGAGAATGACAGCTGTCATCACCTTTTCTTCTGGCAATGAGCCTTATTAATATTATAATGGAGTAAGTTTTGAGGTTTAATTTTTTGGCATAAACACAATTCACATGAAAAGGATTAATAAATGAGCGCTCGCTACTAGTCTGATTTTTATTCCCAGAAAGAGAGCTCCTACATAGCAGGGAGGAAGAACAAACAAGTGCAGGCGTCTGCTTCAAACTGCAATCGTAGATGGTGTAATTTACCCCCCCTGGCTTAGGGCCTCCAATCAACTTACCTCCCGTCATCATCATCAACGTTGTTTACATTTAGGCCAAGATATTATTGGGTGATGATCCGGTGATTGCTAAATTATAATAATTCCTAAACTCAATTGAAAAGTGCAATAGTTATTTTGTGAAAGGGCCGTTTTGGTCAAACTGAATTTTGTAAAGGGTCCGTTTTCGGACCCGATTTCGACCTGGACAGACCCCTGTTTAGTAGCCTTCAGAGTACAAAATAGTAGCCTGATAGTAGCCGTCAGGTTACAAAATAGTAGCCTCTGTGGTAAAAATAGTATCTTTTTTAACAATCTAAACAGACTGAAATCTTCTAAACAAAGTTTGAAAAATGTTAAATACACATTTTTGTTTTCGGAAAGGAGTTTATACAATATTTGTGAAGATTAAATTCATTATATATTACTCTGTAGCAGATGTTTAGTTCCGTTTGCTTAGATGCGGAAATTCATAGAACAAATCACAGAACTGTCTACATTATAAAGTAGGCCGTTTTCAATGTCTTCCCAAGTATTTTTAGTTAAACATGAAATACAAAACACAGTAGACTCTCTCAAAACTACAGTACAGGACCAATTATCCTGAATCAGTTTTACCCAACCCTTTCCGTATAACTGAATTTTCCGGTTTTCTGGAATCGACTGGTAGCACCATCTATTGGCAGTTTTCACATTTAAAAGTTTTGTATACAACCTACGTTATATCGGGAGCAATCTATAACAAAAACATAACATGGCAGATAAATGTACCTTAAAATTACATTTAAATTAAAAAAAAAAAAAAAAAAAAAAAAACACTTACCTGTGTATTATTTAGTAGTTTCAATCCTATAGCAATAAAAAAATGACAAAATTTTTCTTTATCAACATGCATCCCCCCCCCCCCCGGAAAAAAGATATTATTTTTTAAAAGTAATCTTTAAGATAACTGAATTAAGCAGAACTAATTTTTTGATTAAACATTTCATGTACTTTTAACTGTTTCAAATTAGTTTTCTGCTTGCAGTTCCGATATTTAGTTTATTTTATAATATAAATCATGATTACTTTACACTAAAACAATAAATTGGACTGTAAAACTTAAATCTAATCTGAAATTTACCCAAACTAAGAATTTATATTGTGGCCTACGAACTGAACTGTATCATTTGAATCATAATTTGCACGTGGTGCAGCTTATGATTAAGTAGAACTTCTCAAATCCGGAATCGCTGAGACTTTACCAATTCCGGATTACAGAAATTTCCGAATTATAGAAACTCTAATATCAACTATAAAAAGTGCTTCAAAGGCACCCTCATCTATACATATCAGTAGCATGTCTAGTTTCCATTTGGGGGGGGGGGGGCGATCCGGTATTTGAATGATAGTTGATTTAATATAAATGTTTTAAAATACATGTTTTATAATAATTGCTTTATATTCTCGGAGGGGGCGTGGCCCACCTCTGCCCCCTTCTTAAATACACTCCTGATGTGTATTGTTTAATACTGAACAAATACCCTTTTATAATTTATTATTACAGTAAAACATACAATTAATTGGCATGTTCAAGAAATGCTGATCACTCTTAAAATAAACCCAAATGCAAGAAATATCAGAAAAATAAAACATCACACAGCATTCAAAGCCTAAAACAAACAACTCAATGTCTGCTCATATAGTCATATTACGTAATAAACTTGCTTCCTTCCGGCCCAAGTGTTTATTTAACTCTCTCCCCCTCCTCTCCTATACACTTTTCGCTCTTTCATTTTAACAGCAAACGTTCTGGCCTGCTTCGGATTCTGCAAATGTGTATGCGCTTTTGACGCAGGTGGATGTGATCTTTTCATCTGCTTTTGCCTTGATAGATTCCTTTGTTTTGTTTTTGAAGTGATTGTCTGCTGGGCATGCCACCACTAAAAGACTGTTTTTTTTTATAATTATGCTTTTTTTTTTTTAAATGTTAGAACCTGTCTGACACTATTCTATTAACAAGAATAATGTTTCTGATTTTAGTATTATAATGAAATTGCAAACTTTAATTCACCAGAATTGAATTGGCAAGCAAACCCACTCCGAAACAGATTACACAATGCAAAAGGAACTGCCAGTACAAAGCGGTGGCGAACGAAAATATCCAGGGTGTCTACCACAAAGAGTAAGCTTGATTTCTTGACCTTTTATTGACTTTTTCTTGACCATAACAAATACTAAACTAATATCAAAAATACATCGTGCCAGGGATGCAGAATATGTTCTATCCGGCGATCTACGATTGGAGGAAATTTTAGCCATCTGGGGAAATTTTGCAGAAAAATATACAACTGATTTTGATTTTAACAATGAATTAAAAAATTCTTCAAGTTTTTCTTTTCCCTGCCCATTTTTAAAGCGATTTTTTTTTCAACTTTTTCACTGATCAGCCGTTTGCTTTCAGTTAACTTGGACCAATTGCTATTTTAAAAAAAGAAGATTTACCATTGATCGACGTAAAAAGATTTGCAATGTAGCTTGTACATTGCAAATCTTTTTACATCTATGGTAACACAGAACTTATGGTCTATAATATATCATAAAAGTTGAAGCGATATAAGTTATTAGCTATGAAACATGGGGATCAGTGATAATTATAATTGGAATCCGAGATTGTTTTTAAAAAAGAAAATGTGGAAAATAATCAAAACATTGAATTTAAATCCAACAATTTTAACCTTTTTTTTGAGGAGGGAAGGTGGATAACTGATATACTTTTCTCAAGGTTTGAAGATACATACTTGCCAACTTTTGAAATTCCTAAGGTGTAAAACAACACGCAGTTGACATATTGAACTATTGTCAGTTCACTATACAACTATTTGACAGACATCATTTTTGATGATTTCTGCTAAATAACATGTAAATGACATTTTAAATGAATTTTATAAATAGCAAACGAACAGTATTTTAAAGTTTTCTTATGAAATAAACACGTGAAAAACTTAAGTTTGTCTGTTTGCATAGTTTAAATAGTATAAAATAATAAAATTTACATAACACACATAATATATATTTCTTAAACAAAAAAAGAAGCTACAGCGAACGGTTTTAATCCTCGCCTCAGGTCGGGAGGGAGAAGAGTGGACACTCAGCAGATGCCCCCCTCCACACACACACCATTGATAAGAGGATAAACAAATCAACTTCCTTTCTCCCAGGAAATCACTCGTGAAATCAAAACACAAA
Source organism: Cheiracanthium punctorium (assembly GCA_038373885.1). Taxonomy (NCBI): domain Eukaryota; kingdom Metazoa; phylum Arthropoda; class Arachnida; order Araneae; family Cheiracanthiidae; genus Cheiracanthium; species Cheiracanthium punctorium. Next base: position 30,253 of record JAWZYV010014673.1, on the reverse strand, counting down.
TTAAGGAAGTTAAGAAAAGATACATAAAATAATTTCTCTGACTGAACTTAGCAGAAAAAATTAGAAACTAAGAATTTGAATGAAATGGAAAAAACGTAGTTGAGTCGCAAATCGTGACCTAGTGCTTCATTTCTTGACCTTTTTCCCATTTCTTGACTTTTCCGTGACCTTTTCATGATGGTAGACACCCTGATATCGTATCCATCTGCCTCAAAAGTGCACATACATCTTTGGGATTTGATGCAGTGAATATAAAACCTTCTGTGAGTAAAATAAATAAAAACTGTGAAAAAAAAACAAGCATAAAATGTCTTGAAGTCTTCATTACGTTTGGTGCTGTCATGTATTTGCATTTTGAGAAGATACAAAAAAAGCATTTTTTTTTTTTTCTTTTTGTTAATACCAATTTCAGGGGTGGGAATTGGGTAAGGCTGATTTGGAGCAGCTTTTTGGAGCAACAGTGTCGACGATTTGGAGCACTGAAGCAACAAATTGGAGCAAATTTCATTCTTAATCTATCGATAATATAACTACAGTCAAGCTTTTAGTAAATTTGAGAGTATTAAATATTACTCAGATAAAAGAATCCCACTTCAATAAATAATAAGCATTTAAAAATGAAAAATATAAACTTACCTTAACCTAATATAGTATTAGATGCTACATTCAAAGTTACAGGTAATTTTTAACACCAGAATAATAATAATAACAAAGACTATAGATTAAAAATTAAATGAAAAATGAATAACTTTTGCAAAAAATTTTTTTTTAACTTTTCTTTTTTTATCTCCATTACAGTGGCGTAGCCAAGGGGAGGGGGGTGAATAAGGGGGGTCACGACCTCCCCCCCTGAGGAACCCTATCTTGAGCGCAGTGCTGGCCATAAAATGATGATCAATGACATTTTTTCTCTTTTCTCCGTTATTCGGAGCCAATTACGTTCTTTTAGAGTGACGTAATAGTACTGTAATTTATGGAAGAAACGACGCGGCATTTACGATTTAATTTTTTTGTCCGATCTTCAACGAAAAATTATAAAAGTTATTTAGTAATAATTGTCTCAAAAGATGACGCCCCCACCGATCACGTACCTTTTAGCGGTGCACGGAGCACAGCGTAACAAATCAGAATGCGAGCCTACCCCGTTGAAAAGCGGTTTGATCAAACGCTGTGGATGGGTACATAAATCCAACCGATGTGTCCTCAATAAGTCCAAAAAAAAAAAAAAAGAAGCTTTTTATGTCTACATTTTAGAACTATAATTAAAATTTAATGAAGGTTTTAATATATATATATTTTGATGGGCTAAAGTTTCTTAAAATACCGCAAAAACGCACTACCCTTGATTAACCACACCCCTGTGTTCCCATGAACGTCCACTGTTCTCAGGTTCATTGGCCAGGTCGGCGATCAACAAGGGCCCCTGCTACTTTCTTATCAAAGTAATTTGATATACATCCGAGTAATGTACCAAAGTAGTCCGATTATTTATTTCTTTGTAATCTTACTCTTTGATACAGTGGCATTGCAAAGGACCCCACAGACCACGCCCCACGAGGGATCCCCCGAAGAATCACCCCCCCCCCAGCTTTAAAATAGTTAAATATGGCAAGTAAACCTAATTTTCAAATATTACATATCCTAATATTCTATTCCCTCCAAATTTACCAGTAAGGAGCCCCTTTGTTCTTAAAATACCGAATCGCAACCAAAATTAGTCTGTTGCGCCCTGTGCGAATTTAACCATTCTACACCCCCCCCCCCCCAAAAGAGAAGTTCATCTATAAGTTATTTGTGTTTTTTCGCCGTGCGGCTTTGTGCCCTGTGAAGGAGCACTGTACCGAATGAACACTGCCTTACGCTGTTATTACGGTAAAAAGTCAACTACGAGTAATTGGCAAGCTCAGGAAACCCTGAGTGCTTTTAAAATAAATCCCAGTGTTACAAATATCAGAAGTAATAAATGAATAAACATCAAGAGTTATCACACAACGTTCAAAGCTTAAAACGATTTGCTGAAGGACGCTCATTACGTAATCAACAGCTGGACGTCAGCGGGGGAAAAAAAAAAATTGTTTACTTTTGACTGGAACCTACTCATTAGCTGGTTCTTTTGTTTTAACAGCATGTGCTATACTGTCCGAACTTTTTGCGAAAGCAAAAAGTGTTTTACAAGTTATTTATTCAATTCTATAAATTTGCCTTTGTGAATATAAAAATTGATGTTTTAAATCGGACACTGATTATTTGAAAATGGAAATCGTAAGCTTCGTAAAATAGCAATAAATACTTTAAAACATTATAGGGCAAGGGGAGAAAAAGGAGATATTTTTTCCGTTTATCCAACCCCCCTTTCCAAAATATATCACAGTGCGATGTTTCTTTTTTTTTTTCCGGAGGGGTGGAGGTGGGAAGATCATGACTGCGACGTTCCTATTGATTTTCTAGTTAATTAAGCTCATTTTCGTGGGTGCGGCATTTCTTCCATAAATTACGGTAGTCAGTTGTGCAAGCGCAGAAACAAAACGTACGGCGAGTTGGCGCTTTTTTTTTAAAAGCAGTTTGTAATGAGCAGAGTAGCTGTTTTTTTCTTTTGGCGCAGAATCGTACGATAAAGCCCTTATGTAGCAGGATAGCGCAGGTTTCAAGTTTTGGCGCGGTATGGCACCAAAAAACCGGATGGTGCAGAATTCCCACCCCTGCAATTTATTATTATTTGGAAGGCCGAATTTTGTCCGAATTATAGAAATTCCGGATTTGAGAGGTTCTACTTACAATACAATTCTAGAGAGAAATTATTCAGAGTCTATTCTTATTAAGTTTTTCTGGTTGAAAATTTGGTGGCGCCATCTATCAGATAGAAGAAAAACTATTCCTGGCCTATCTTTATTTTTTCCGGTTTTCTGGATTCCGTTTAATTGGTCCTGTACTGTACATACACCAGAATCTATAAACATGCAGATTATAGAATTTTAGATCATGGAATTGTTAACATAACTTTTTATTGAATTATGTGAATTAAGAAATAAATAAATACTCAAAATAAAAGGTTATGAACCTTTAAAAAAAAAATCTTTTTAAAAATGGGGAAAAAATACTCAGTTTAAAAACAAGCAGCAGGTGTATTAATTTTCATGAACCATACATTACTACTAATAAAAGTTAATAGCATTACTAAAATTAAGTTATGCACTTTGTTGGATGTAAATCGGTTAACTAGAACACAAGATTGGAACATTTAATATTCACATAGGATAGCATCAGAATTGTGGGTTCTTGTTAAATACTGGCGATATTGCTTGGCTGGGTTAAGTTTTGAGGGCTTATTTTTTTGCATCAATCAAAATCGCCAAGACTGGTGACATCTGACATACCTTTTTTTTTTTTTTTTTTTTTTTTTAAAGAGACCTCCAATGTTTACTTATCCACTTAGCATTACACAAATGATGCAAGGAAAGTGATAGAGAATTCACTAGACAGATTTTGCCCGAACTTTAGAGGAATATCCCCAAAAAGTATAAATACTTGATTAGGTCATCCCACTGTTTTAGTCTTTAATTGGCTTTTCTGTCAAATGCCATGTTCTATTAAGAACATAGCGCTTTGCATAATTTTGATGCCCGAGGCACTGTTGTTTTACCAAGTGGTATTTTAAAATTTGTTTATGAATTCATTATTGTTGTATGCTGTGAAGGAATCAAGGGTTCGGCTCAAGTATTCTGATATTTTAGCAAATGGAAATTTAATTTACTGTAAAGAAATTGCAGTATTTGAGGAAGTTTCTCCGATTGATGACATTGCAAAGATTCGTTAAAAAAGAGCACTTACCTCTATTTTTTTTAAAAATAACTGCTCAGAAATGTCCCCAACACCTACCGGCTTATAACGTAACACCAGCATGCTTTCTTTTATTTAGCTTTATATTCACACCATATTTCTAAGAAACACACACAAATTCTTTTATTTAGCTTTATAGTCACACTATATTTCTAACAAACACACAGAAATTCTTTTCATATATTAACATAACACATTTCATTCCCTTCCATCACTAACAGAAACAATTTCAAATTCCCAAACCTGACGAAACACTTATTCTTTATGGTTGCCAGTCACAACTACCACCGGCAGGTAACTTCACTTTGGCGGTGCATCGCTCACTCTCACATCAGATTGTTCGCCAATGATTTGTAAACAAAAACATTGATATGGAAACAAAGCACCGTATACGGAATATAGTCCTCTTAAGTTTCAATATTACTTTGAAAACTAGTGAACGAAATAACCAGACTCAACAACCCGGATCAGAACGTGACGTCATAAATTAAAAATTGAGTGAAATTATTAAACTCAGCACCACAGTTTAACACGTCCTATTAGCAATTTGAGCGATTTTAAGTAGCTCCTTGAGATTACATAGTTCGATTTTTTTCACGAGACTGAACCACGGAGGATTTAAATATTTAACAAGCGGATAGGAGCAGGAAAATAGCTAATACTATCGGACTTAGCCGAATTCGCAGAGGAAGAAAATGGGGAAAATGCGATGGTTTCCCTACAATGCTGTAAATGTTATTTTCAGATTAAGAGATAATTTTTCGCAAGAGTTCGCTCTTTCGGCACGATGTATTTTTCACCTCCCTATTTTTACTGTAGCATATGAATCTGCATATTTATTAACATTATGGAATGCTCCCGTGCAAATGAACTTGAAAACTGATTTATACAGAGGAAATATACAGACTTTGTTGATTTTTTTAAAAGTTATTTATCTTAAAATATATATATATATTGTAAAACAAAGATTTTAAGTTTAATAGTTAGTTTTTAAAAAAGATAAGCAGAAAAGAGTGATTGTAAGTTATTCATTTTGAATATTTAGAAATAAATTTTTACCACATGCTACTTAAATAAATATGTATTTATATTTAATAATTTAATTAAATATATTTTTTTATTTAATTTTGAAATATTATATTGTACTATATAATATCTCTTGGCCTCTCACCAAAAAGTCAAAATTATTGAAACATTATTTGCATATTTTCACTAATAATCTTACTCAGAGTCCTATTATCACATGGAAAAGCAAGGCAATATCCCGGGGACCCTGAAAAATAGGGGCCCCCCAAATCTCCTACCTGTATGAGTTAAGAGTTCACAAAAGCTGAAATAAATTTTTAAAACTAAATTTCCTTTATCAATTTCTATTTACATTGTGGAAAAGGGATCTGCCTTTGTTTAGAAATAATGTAAATACTCACTGGTTAAAGATATTTAAAAAAGTAATTTTTTAATGCAACATGAGCCAAAAATGGTTTTGTCAAAAAATGCTTATGATAATATGGGTCAGGAGCCCCAGAGTTTTTAAATGTTTTCAGTATTTAGAAGTGCCTAGGATTGAGAGGATCGATGCTTGAATGTTGCATTTTTTAAGACTGAATTTCCTAAAGAAAAGTCGTTCTTTCCTACAAGAAATAAATGACATTTGAAATTGTATTTATTCTATCTAGATAAAATCCAAAATCGGGTGAACACCGATCTGGTAAACTCGAGAGAAAATTTATACTCTCAAATACTTCAAATTATTTCATGTCCAGACTTTTAACAAAAAGAAGGAATGTTCCTATGAGGCAATTTAAAACTCATTTAAAGATCAATGATCAATTAGTGCGTGACATTTAGTGACGCAGCTGGCTGTGCGCGAGCACAGCCAGCTGTCGTCAAAAAAGGGTCTCTAGATCTGTGGCATGCGATGAACGTTTCGATCGTCCGCCATCTTGCTGGTAGTTAAGTCGAGCGATGGCAACGGCTGCCCTTTTTTAAGCATTGGGAAAGGGTTGAGCCTCAAAGGGATAAAGCATGTGTGGGATATGCTTGGCCGACGAATTGCAGCCCGTCAACCCCCTCCCACCTGTCTACCGGAACTTCGGAGTGCATTGCTTGATGAGTGGTGTAATATTCCCCAAGATCAGATTGATCATTTGATACTCAGCATGCCTAGGCGTTGTCAGGCCTGTATTGCATCGTCCAGGAGACATACTCCGTATTAACCATCCTACTAACCATGTTATACTGTTTTATGTAAATAGGTTCTTTTTTGAAATTTGGTCAAGGGAGTAAAACTTGCAATTTTTATTAATTATGTCAAACATATAGCATCTTTTTTGCTCTTTACTTTTTGTTTAATAAATAGACTTTACAAATAAGTAAATTTGTTTTGCTTCTTCCTCTTTCTTTGCCTGAACTTCATTATCCTTAATTTATGGACATGAGTGTACATTCAGTGACTCTGATTGCAAGTTAAGAACAAAAAAATTTTCATTTGAATGTAAAACATTTTTTAATATATAATTAATACACTTTAAAAAACACATAAAATAAAAAGTGAAACTGAAAAATAAGTATACTGTCTTTTAGCATATTAATCTAAGTACACAAACAAATCAACTTACTTCTATGTATGTTAATGACAAATGACACAGGAGAGAACTTCCAACAAAAAAACCCCTCCTTTTTTGGCTAAAAAAGAGATTACATGTGATTACTCCTTGATTCTACATGGAAATGGCTAACAATTAGGAACAACTTGTAAATCTACTTGATACTATACTGCCATCTGGTGCTAATCAGTTAAATAAGTGTTTAAATATGAAAAAGATAGGGTGGGTCAAACCTCCCTTGTTTCCCCTACATTTCTTTTTGTCTCAATCGTAATTAGAGATGTAACGAATAGTGATTTGGCCGAATAGCAGAATACCGAATATTCAGCCAATAGCTCAGGCCGAATACTGAATATCCAGCAAATAGTTTAGGCAGAATATTAAATTTTTAAAATTTCAATCTAATTGTAAATAAAATATCGCTTTTCAATTTTGTAATTAAATACTAAATAAATACATTAAAATTCCTTTTATGTTATTTGTAGGTACTTAAAAACACACAACAGTATATTATCTGTAAAACTAAAGAAATCTTGGTCATGAAAAAAAACAGCTTTTACAAAGTAAAACACTAATAACAGCATAATTATATTTTGAGATATTAATAATTTAATAAATATGCTATGGTAAATCTCGTGCTGAGCTAGCGTTTTTTTTTTTTTTTTTTTTTTCCCCCGCTCTGGTAACCAGACTTCGTGCCGATTACAATCGACTGTAATCGATGACTAAAAACTTATTTTAAAAAATCTGATGTGTCCAACACATGACTTCCTTGCACGTCTATTAAATCAAAAATGTTTTTTACGCACTTCCTCTAAATTTATTTGTTTGAAAGATATAAAATATCAATAATAGTAAGGTTTAGCGATTTCTAGCCAAATATTTCGATATCGGCAAGCTGAGTTCAATTTGAAAGATTTCCTTCTGACACTTTATTTGGCGATATTTCACCAAAAGCCGACAAATTTGACATAGTTTGCGAGATTTTGGGGATAGCCAAAGTAGTCATTGACCACAGACTTTCAATGAATTGAATGCATCCATACACCTTAATGTATTTAAAGTCATTTTACTCACCCTGTAAATAAATTCCCAGTCGATTGCTGTCAAAAAAGATATTGAAAACCGTTAGATATTATAATATTAGTTCTAAATACAAAAGTTCAAAATTCTACGGGTTAAAGTTTTAGAGTTATACAAAATACGAAATAATTTTTGGCGCCAAACTTGGCGATATTTCGGCGAAACATGTCAATGTCGACGACATTTGGCGAGATATTAAGCATGGACCAACAATGACAGATTATCGACAAATTTGGCGATATTTCGCCAAAACTCGCCAAGAACAATGACAAATGGCGATACTTTGGGCATGGACCAAATGACTGACTATCGCCAAATTTGGCGACATTTCGGCAAAACTCGCCAAGGTCGAGGACAGACGGCGAGATTTTGGGCATGTACCAAACAATGACTGTCTACAATTGTATTATATTAAAGATGTCCATAGACATTAAAGTACTGAAATTCTTTTCGGTGGTCCTGTAAATAAACTCTCCAGTAGATATTAACCAAAAATCGAGATGCACAACTAGATGTTACAACAATCTTATATATGAAATTTCATAATAGTTTTTGAGATTTGAGAGTTAAATATGCACACACGTACACAAAAAAGTCGCCAAGCTTGGCGACTTTTGGCATAGTTCTGAGGCAGGCACGTGGCCGTGGTCGGACCATTATCTAACTTATGTGGTAGGACGGTATTGTGCTTGAAATGGATGAATCTCCTAAAATTGCCATTGACCGTAATGTATTGGAAATCTTTTGAGTGTTCCTGTAGCAGAACTGTAAATGATAAAGACACTTTTTTTAATGGAGAAATTCATTTTCTAACTCTTTACAGCATTTATCACTTCTGAGTCGTTTGAAATAGCCCAATACCTCTAAAAAACGCTTTGATGAATTTCGGCCCATAGAGCGTAATGCATTTCGAATCTTTTAGGCGGTTCTGTAGATAAACTATCCAGTCGAATGGAACCGAAAGGGGAGGTGCACAACTAGATGTTGTAAATATCCAAAATATGAAGTTTCGACATTCTACGCCTAATAGCTTTTGAGTTAGGCGAGTTTAATGAATTTCAGCCCATAGAGCGTCATGTATTTCGAATCTTTTGGGCGGTCCTGTACATAAACTATTCATTCGATTGCAACCAAAAGGGGAGGTGCACAACTAGATCATAGAACAATCCTAAATATCAAATCTAAACATTCTACGACCCATAGTTTTTGAGATATGCGAGTTACATACATACGTACGTACCTACGTACGTACGTACAGACGGCATGGATAAACTGACCACAATAAACTCGCCGCTGGTCAAAATGAGTTGCAGACGCGTTAATATGATCGTGCATGCTAGCCTACGATGAGATGCATCGAAAAAATTCTTAAAATTAAATTTAGAGGTAGTCAAAATCGGATTTTCTGTCGAAATTTGGCCCCCAAAATTTTTCGGGATCACATTACTTCCTTATACTACGTACAAGGAAGTAAAAAATCTGATGTGTCCAACACATGACTTCCTTGCACGTCCATTAGATCAAAAATATTTTCGATGCACTTCCTCTAAATTTATTTGTTTGAAAGAGATAAAATATCAATAATAGTAAGGTTTAGCGATTTCTAGCCAAATATTTCGATATCGCCAAGCTGAGTTCAATTTGAAAGATTTCCTTCTGACACTTTATTTGGCGATATTTCACCAAAAGCCGACAAACTTGAGATAGTCAGCGAGATTTTGGGGATAGCCAAAGTAGTCATTGACCACAGACTTTCAATGAATTGAATGCATCCATACACCTCAATGTATTTAAAGTCATTTGGCTCACCCTGTAAATAAATTCTCAGTCGATTGCTGTCAAAAAAGATATTGAAAACAGTTAGATATTACAATAGTTCTAAATAGAAAGTTAAAAAATCTACGGGTTAAAGTTTTAGAGTTATACAAAATAGGAAATAATTTTTGGCGCCAAATTTGGCGATATTTCGGCGAAACTCGTCAATGTCGAAGACATTTGGCGAGATTTTAAGCATGAACCAAACAATGACAGATTATCACCAAATTTGGCGATATTCCGCCAAAACTCGCCAAGAACGATAACAAATGGCGATACCTTGGGCATGGACCAAATGACTGACTATCGCCAAATTTGGCGATATTTCGCCAAAACTCGCCAAGGTCGAGGACAGACAGCGAGATTTTGGGCATGTACCAAACAATGACTGTCTACAGTTGTATTATATTGAAGATGTCCATAGACATTAAGGTACTGAAATTCTTTTCGGTGGTCCTGTAAATAAACTCTCCAGTAGATTGGAACCAAAAATCGAGATGCACAACTAGATGTTACAACACTCTTATATATGAAATTTCATAATAGTTTTTGAGATTTGAGAGTTAAATATGCACACACATACACCAAAAGTCGCGAAGATTGGCGACTTTTGGCATAGTTCTTGAGGGAGGCACGTGACCGTGGTCGGACCATTACCTAACTTATGTGGTAGGACGGTATTGTGCTTGAAATGGATGAATGCCCCTAAAATTGCTATTGACCGTAATGTATTGGAAATCTTTTGAGTGTTCCTGTAGCAGAACTATAAATGAAAAAGACACTTTTTTTAATGGAGAAATTCATTTTCTAACTCTTTACAGCATATATCACTTTTGAGTCGTTTGAAATAGCCCAATACCTCTAAAAAACGCTTTAATGAATTTCGGCCCATAGAGCGTAATGTATTTCGAATCTTTTGGGCGGTCCTGTAGATAAACTATTCAGTCGAATGGAACCGAAAGGGAAGGTGCACAACTAGATGTTACAACAATCCTAAATATAAAGTTTCAACATTCAACGCCTAACAGTTTTTGAGATATGCGAGTTTAATGAATTTCGGCCCATTGAGTGTAATGTATTTCGAATGTTTTGGGCAGTCCTGTAGATAAACTATCCAGTCGAATGGAACCAAAAGGGGAGGTGCACAACTAGATGTTACAACTATCCAAAATATGAAGTTTCGACATTCTACGCCTAATAGCTTTTGAGTTAGGCGAGTTTAATGAATTTCGGCCCATAGAGCGTAATGTATTTCGAATCTTTTGGGCGGTCCTGTACATAAAATATCCATTCGATTGCCACCAAAAGGGGAGGTGCACAACTAGATCATAGAACAATCCTAAATATCAAATCTCAACATTCTACGACCATTAGTTTTTGAGATATGCGAGTTACATACATACGTACGTATGAACGTACGTACAGACGGCATGGAAAAACTGGCCACAGTAGACTCGCCACTGGTCAAAATGAGTTGCAGACGCGTTAATATGATCGTGCATGCTAGCCTACGATGAGATGCATCGAAAAAAATTTTTTAATTAAATTTAGAGGTAGTCAAAATCGGTTTTTATGTGGAAATTTGGCCCGCAAAATTTTTCGGGATCACATTACTTCCTTATACTACGTACAAGGAAGTAAAAATCTGGAGTGACTCCACTCGACTTTCCGAACACTTACGATTAAGATCATTACCAAGCACTTAAATAAATTTTAATCGATGAATAATTCAAACATATACCAAATTGAAACTCAATCGAATGCACCGTTTAAACGCTTGCGCACTTTCAAGAATTTCTCCCCATATGCCATTATGCCATAACATAAAAGAAAGTTTTGTCGTAGCCCTGTAGGAGAACTATAAGTCCTATACACACCAAAATCAATACCGGTCTTGCAACGGTGGTTTATAACATGTATACCCAATTTGAGCTCAATCGAATCTACCGTTTAAACGCTAGCGCACTTTCAAGAAATTCCCCCCATAGGCCATAATGTAAAAGAAATCTTTGTCGTAGCCCTGTAGAAAAACTAAGTCCTATACACACCAAAATCAATACCGGTCTTGCAACGGTAGTTTATAACATGTATACCCAATTTGAGCTCAATCGAATCTACCGTTTAAACGCTAGCGCACTTTCAAGAAATTCTCCCCATAGGCCATAATGTAAAAGAAATCTTTGTCGTAGCCCTGTAGAAAAACTATAAGTCCTATACACACCAAAATCAATACCGGTCTTGCGACGGTGGTTTATGACATATATATCCAATTTGAGCTCAATCGAATGCTCCGTTCAGGAGCTATCGTGTTCACTCACATACACACAAACACACACATACATACATCTCGTAAAAATAGCATAAATGGATTCAGAAGCCCTCAAAACGTGTAAAAACACCAAAATCTCGAAGTCGAATTTTTTCATGATTACAATACTTTCCTTACATGGTACATGTTCGGAAAGTAAAAATGCTATGATAAATTGCATTATTATAGAATTCTTTTCATATTTGATTTCTTTAACATCAAGATTACTGTTATTTTACTAAATTAATATTCATTAGTCATAATCTTTTTGGAAATTGTTTGTAATCGTAATCCATATCATTTCTTGTAATCGATTACAGATGATGGTGTAATCGCACGAAGTCTGCTGGTAACTATACACCCGGTCGCAGAAACCATGCAACACAGCAACACCCGTCGCAGATTCTTGAAAAAGTCGGCAGACTATTTTAAGAGTTCGTATGGAACGATATCGCTGACTGCACCAGTGATTTAATATAAAATCTTTCTCCATCCTTTTCGTAAATAATCATATTTTCATTCACTGTAAGCCCATTTTGCTAACTTTTGTATCAACAGTTAAAATTATGACATTTTTGATAAATTATGATTGTTTCGACAAAATATTTCTTAATCTTTTGGGCGAGTTTTTATTTTTCAACCAAGTTTTGTAATTTTATTGCATTAAAATATGAAACATGTTTATAAAATTCATTAAATTGCTATTTGAAAAGTGAATTGGCAGAAGAGATTTGTTGGCCAATACTTCACAGAAAATTTTTGAAAAAAGGGGGAGGGACATAATTCTAAAACTGGTTGTCAAAATTATGTAACTGAACAAGAGAAATCTACACAACTTGAAATTGTAGGCAAAATGAATGCTCTAAATTGTGCAAATGCTGCGTATTTGAAACGTAAGATGAATGTGCTGATTTAATATGCATTTATGGGTAACCTGCAGTTTATCTTGCAGACTATTTTTTCTGATACACTACCTGAAGAAGCTATGATGATAGGCACAGAATTGCACAATAATACATTGGATGTGTTGAATGAAAAGAAGTTTGTAACTGATGAGAAATTGATCCATGCTCAAAAAGAGTATATAGAAGAAAGTTTCGAATCAGTTAAAGATAACTCATCTGATGACTATGTACCAGATGGGGAGAGAAAAAGAAATTCAATTAGTCATAACTATATTATTGATTATAATTATTTTATTCAAATAATCATAACTATAATCAATTGTAAAAGTAGACTTCGAATAGTAGAAATAAAATTTAAAAAAAAAATATGTAAATAAGTAATAAAAAAATTCAATAAGTAGTAAAAATGAATAAATGAAACAAGAAATAAAAATTTACTGGACTGAAAAATGAATTGATTACCAGTATTGATGTATTTAAAAACAGAGTGAGCAAAAAAAAAAAAAACACTAGAGCAGCACGAGATTCAAACCTGGGACACCTGGGTAGAAGACCACTGTTCTAACCATTACACCACACCACGTCGCTCAATCGGTTTAGCACGTAACTTATATAATATTAATTTTTCTCGACTGTATTTGAGTATTGCGTCTTAGTATTTTGCACATAGTATATTCACATGGTATACTACCATTGTGCCAAAGATCATTGAAATCCGTTTTCCCGAGGCCGTGCCTTCTCCTTGTTAGATAGAAAACAACTTTGATATTTTCCACCGCAACGACATGAAATATTTTGCAGTGCTACATTAATGTGACAAGAATTATGCTTAAAAATATATGGAGAGATGCTTTAAAGGCAACCATCATAAAAAAAATTTATCATTTATGCTAATGCATAAATTGAAAAGAATCGCCAAAGAGTAGAAAAAAGCAACCATTGGTTTCAAATATCTAATATGTTTCTTTAAACTGAGCATTAAAAGAGAGTGAAACGAAGATAGATAATATATATCCTATGGAGATGTACGGTGGAAGGCAGTGATCGTAAGGAGACGATGGTAAGTATGTGATACGTAGATCGTTGTCACATTTGGTATGAACAATCGTGAAGAGCATTGCGTCACTGTATTAAAAATAAAAAAAAGTGTCGACATCCATATTGCGTATTAAAGATATACGTCAGCGAAGTGTAGCACTGTAAAAAGAAAATTTCAGTTAAAGCAACACGACATTCATTTTTTTTTAACGCCAGCAAACTAAATCCGATTTCACGAGAATGCTGGGAATCATCACAGATAGCAGTACATCAAAGGAGGTTCACAAAAGAAAAGAAGGAGGTGGTCAACTAATTGTTGACCCATAATGTTGTTATGGAAAGGCATCCGTCTTCCTAGCGCTCGTCTTTTCATTTTTCTTTTTGAGGAGAGCACGCAGAAAACTGGAACACAAAGCACAAACTTTGCGAACAAAAATCAGTAAGTCGACTATAAATAATAGGCAGGACTCATCTCCACTTTAGTCATATCTTTTTATTTTTACACCAAGATCAACATTTTGAAACTTTATAATACACCCTCAAATAAAAAGGGAAAACTGGGGAAGCATTCTTCTAAAAATTATTATGACGTGCATGGCATTTCGTGCCTACGTTCCGGTGGCGAAGGTTCCCCACTTAAAAGTGAGGACCTTGCCACACAGTACCAACTCCGCAACTGCTAAAAAATGACTGTTAGACCTACTACTATAGAAAAAGGGAGCTCGATTTTTCTGGAACAATTTTAGCAGATGTTTTTCGAGCAATATGCTTCTTGCGTATCAGGGGAAAACCGCAAGAGAGACACATCTGTTTCAGCTGAGCAGAGAAATATGCGAGCGAAATGATGTTATGATTATTCGTTTAGTAGGATAGAAAACTGGCGACAACTGTTATTTTATTTCAAAGCAGCTGAAAGGGAAATGATTTAGAAGTACGTTAATGCGCTGTAATTGAGAAGGCCAAGAGGAAAAATGAAAGCTTTAAAAGATAGTTATTATTGAAAACTTTTAAATTAGATTTAGAATAGATTATTAGTTTAAATTTAAACAATATTAATTAGGATTTGTATTAATAATTTTTCATTAAAAAATATGCACGTTGTGTTAACGTGACAATATATTATGTAATAGATAGTAGTACAAGTAGATTTGTTAGGTTAATATGGATAAAAGCACATTATACTACGTTATTTAGTGAAATTAAAAGTGTGCTATTCATTTTTCAATAGTCGTCTTACAACTAACTAAACTGCATCCTACTTTGTGTTAATATATCCTGCGATAGTTTCAACGAAAGGATCCACCTAAACTTTTTTTTTTAGATTTTATTACGGTCGTATTTTAGGAAAATATTCCTTTCCTACTGTGCGGAGAACAGGCTCGCAGCTAGTTTTCAATAAAACCGTTTAACTTATTATTTTTTTTTTTTTACTTAATTTATTTTCAAGTTTTTAGTTTTGCCAAATATCAGATCAAACTAAAGGTGTGTAATGTTTGATGCCAAACTTGGCAATTTCCAACAAATGTCGCAGAAATTGGCGCTATTTGCTGATAAAGAATGTATTAAATTGTATTGTCGCCAGAGCTAAGGTGTGTACCAAATATCAGATCAAACTAAAGGTGTGTAATGTTTGAAGTCAAATTGGACGATTTTCACCAAATGTCACTGCAATTGGTGCTATTTGATTATACAAAATGTATTAAATTGTATTGTCATCAGTAGTGATGTAACGAATATTCTGCCACTATTCGGTATTCGGCTGTTTTGCTGAATATTCAGTAAGCCGAATATTCAGTTGGCCGAATATTCGGTAGGCCAAATACTTGTGGCCGAATATTGCTACATATTCGGCTGAATAATTTCAGAAAAAAGAGAGAAATATATATTTTTTAATGTATTTACAAATAATACTGATTAGTTATACTTCAATCATTTAATCTCATAAAATAAAATATCCTAATTCATTGAATTTTAAGCTGAATGAAACATAATCTAATGCAATAATAATATTACAGAAATGCACTTTTCTACTTAGTGACACTACTTGACTTGATTTTTTAATTTCTTTATAGGGTAGGGGTAGAAGGAATTTTTTCAGATCCTTAATTACAAACATAATTCTGAAAAGCTGCTAAACATGTTTTGCTCAGAGTCTGTAAAACCTAAAACATGATGCAATTACCAGATGTATAGTTACCAGATTAATGACATTTACCTTAGCATATTTATTAAATTATTAATATCATGACCAATATTTTTTTAGTTTTACAGATAATATACTGTTGTTTGTTTTTAAGTACCTACAAATAATATAAAATGTATTTTGATTAATCTTTATTTAGTATTTAATTACAAAATTGAAAAGCAATATTTTATTTAAAGTTAAAATGAAATTTTAAAAAAATGTAATATTCGGCCGCCGAATATTCGGTATTCGGCCTAAACTATGAGCCGAATATTCGGTATTCCGCTATTCGGCCAAATCACTATTCGTTACATCTCTAGTCATCAGAACTAAAGGTGTGTACCAGGCGCGTAGCCAGGAAAATTTTTCGGGGGGAGGGGGGGTATAAAGAAGGTTATTTCAATGGGCTGTTTTAAAATTACTTAGTTGCGTTGTGACATGAATAAACCAGGTACGATATACACTTAGTTGCAATATAAAAAAGAGACGTTAAATACTTGAAACTATTTTATTAAACATATACTATTGAAACATTATTATAACGGGCGGTGGTGGCTCAGCAAAAATAAAAATACGTCCTATATGGACAGTGAAATTGAGGGGGAATAATTTAAAAATTACGCCAGCATAGAATTACACATTGGCGAGAACAATAACTTCGCTGAGATTAATAGCGCCAATTCCAGAGCAACCCTAACAGTTAATCCAATAAAATTACAATGACGTAATCGCGAGCAAATAATTTTAAAGTCGTCGCAGGGGAACAACTAAATAACATACGCCAGCAGGATGCCAAGAGGAAACTCAAAAAGGCCATTGATTTTGCAAACGGACGCAATATAATCTATTTTTAGCACACCCGTCTGAAGAGACGAAGAACAAAAAGAATAGTGCATACAGGGAAAAGTAAATATACAGATTTAAAAGACGAAATGACAGGTAAATGAAAACAGAAGTGATTTAGAATTCTTGAATTTGGATAGATTACATTAAAGAAAGCCAAAGTAAATGATTATTAAATTAGATATGTGATCTTCATCACATATATACTCCCCTCAACCAGGAAAAAAAATTTTGAAGAAATTTTTTTTTTATTAGTTACAATTAATGTATTTAAAAAATTTTAATTAAATGCTCTGTTTGGCTGGCATAAACAATTAAGAAAATCTTAAACATATTCAGACAAAATTATACAATTGCAAAATTACTGCTGACCACCACCTAATAAATGTTTAGAGAAGAAAAAAAAATGTCATGACACAATAAAAATAACTGCTAGCAATACAAAGTAAATGTCGACAAAATAAAAAGGGAGCATTTAGCTCACAATACAAAGGGGCATTTTAAGCTCATCCTTTCTTTCAAACAAGGGGCATTTTAGCATACCCTTTTTTTTTTAAATAAGGGGCATTTCAGCACACCCTTTTTTTTAAATAAGGGGCATTTCAGCACACCCTTTTCTCTTTAATTGAGCATCTCAAGCTCATTTGCACATCAAAGATATACTGCTTAAACTTGCAGTGAGTACTCAAAATTATAATTATAAACCAGCGCTGTTGAATGGTTTGCATATATATATCAATAAGGCCTTCAAATGTCAGAATTATGCATCAAAAATACTTCACTCAATTGACAAAATAAAACAATACATTCAAATTATAATATGATACTAAAAAATTTTTTTGTTTGTTTGATGGTAATTTTTCACACAGTTCTGTACCATCAGAATTGTAATAATGTTGTAAATAGTACATGACATAACAGTATCTTGACATACATATCTGTATATCATAAGAAAAATAAGCACATTCAATTGAAAAAATTATACTTGCACAAAATGACAATGAAAAAAAAAAAAAACAAGGACATTGAATATCAATCTGTACAATACCATCAACGAACATCAATCTAAGTACAATTAAAAAAGGATCTCGGTAAAAGGTTTAAGTGTTATTGGACACTCACATATTTATTTATTTAAATTTTCAAGTTAGAGATAATACTAAATGAATCATTTAATTTTATTATTAATTATTATTTTATGACTGTGTAATTATTTACTTTAGAAGTCATCATTTAATAAGTGTTAAGTTTTAACTTTTAAAAAAACAAAGATATATTAACAGACAGCAAAAATTCCTCATACACATGTGATAGCTGCTGGTCCAGCCAGACAATACACAGAAACAAACAGACATCCAAGTAAGTGCGGCCGTCACAAACTTAGGAAGCAAACATACAACACAAGCATACACTAATATATCAGTGTCTGACAAGGAAGTTTTTACGTATGTGAAAGTTGGAAAAGTAAAATGAAATTAATCTCAAAAATAGCAGGACAGTTAATTTTGAAGTGTATAATCTTAAAATATAGCTCAAAATTGAAGGTATTTGAGGTCATATGGTGGAAAAATCAACTAAATTATTTTGAAAAATTGAAGAAAAGAATGTGTCATTTAAGTCACCACATTAAAAAAATTTTAAAGTGATAAAATTGTGAAAGAAAAACACAAAAGTACAAATAAAATGCACTAAAATGAGATTACAAAACAATACAATATACCCTAAAATTTCACTTATTAAATGTCTTAAGTGTTAATCTGATCAATACATAAACATTTTATTAATAAAATATATGAAGAAACAACAGTTCACAAAAATAACTACAAATAAGCATATAACTAAGTAATCAGATAAATGTAAATACTCTGAAAATATATTTCAACTAATGTGGTATTTTATAACACTGTGAATACTTGTCAATTAAATATGTATTAATTTACAGAAAGGTACACAAGAGATGTAAATAGTTCACATTGTAGAAAGTGAAAAAAAAAAATGAGATATCAAAATAATATGTTATGTTTGTGTATGTAAACAAAACAGGGACAAGAGACAAATACAATGTGTTTAAAAAAATGCAATGTACTACAGTATATCATAGTGAAAATGTTTGAGAAAAAGTAGCAAATATTCAACAAAATCAGTGTGAACAAATGGTGGAAGGACAAACACAATGAACTCAAAATGAGCAGCACATCAGTGTGAACATGTTTGTGTGTGTGTAACATGTAAGACATAAACACAAGTGTGATGAAAAAAAATCAAGTATGTGAAAAGGTTGAGAGTCGGCAAGTGTAAGCAATGTAAGTAAAAAAAACTACATGAACTGTAAGTAAATGTGAAAAAGTGTAATTGTGGACAAACACAAACTTCAAAGATCAGTGACTATTCAAGTATGAATCTTATTTGAAGTATAACAAACAATGTGTCATATTGTGTAATTGAAAAGAAAAAAAGGGTTAATTTCTAGTTTAGGGTGCTTCTTGGCGATTTTCCAAAAATCGCCAATTTGGCGCGTTTTCCCATCTTACCTCTGGGAGCCAAGATGCTCCCAAAGACACTACGGGAGAACGCACCCAAATTAGCGATAAATACACAAAATAATCAAATTGAAAAACATAAATATTAAAGTTTTAAACAACAAAAATTATTGTACCTACATAACTTGTTGAACAACTGATTTTTTATTTTATTTAAATAATCATATTCGTCGTCTCACAAATCTTAGTTTTTAATTTTTGTGGATACTATTTTAGAAGGGATTTTCTGTAATCTAAAACGAATTTTCTAAAATCTAAACACTAAACCATAAACCTAAAATCAAAACACTAATCATAAACCATTCAGGTAAAGCAATTTTCTGAAATCTAAAACAGATTGTCTGAACTCTAAAATTTTCTTTTAGCTGCAATCAGTCGTTCTTTCGTAATCCTCTCAAGAAAGAGATTTTTTTGAAATCTAAAATGAATTTTCTAAAATCTAATGCTAAAATTTTTCGTTAAGCCACAACCACACACCACGCAATTTAGAAAAATACGCTTACCTTCTCTCAAAATCTAATCCACAGTGATAAACGGAGGATTAAATCCACAAACACAATTAACGGAGTTAATTAGTTTATCCAAAAAAACGGATCCGAAAACATTTGTCGTTAACCCCTCTGAGTTTCCATAAGAAATGGCTTTTAGAAACCAATAGAATAATTCAAACCAACCGCCACGCATGCGCTCCGTTAACACAAGCCCATCAAATCCTTCTCGAACCAAAACTAAATTATACCACATATCATTCTGCTCCCATATAAACACAGCTGCGCATGCGTAAATCAAAGAAACGACTTAACTCATGTAAATTGTAAAGCATTGCTAACAACATCGGCTAAAAAGTCTCACAAGTGCTTACATGTACATATAGAATCGGTTTAGTAAAATTTAATTACTTTATGTGTGAGGGGGGGCTGTGCCCCCCCTTATCTTTTTAGTAGAGTAAATTTAATAATGTAAACAATAAGAGTCCCGTCAGTCAAAAACGCGCGATACAGAAACAAAATGGCGGATTTCCACATGGTTGCCAGAACGCAAAATAAAGTCGCCAAGGTTACCACATTATACCTGTTATCGCCTCGTTGGCGAAGAAGTACCCTAAACTAGGATTCAGCCGGGAAAAAAAAACAGTGTATCAAAAAAGTAAAAATGTGTGAACTGTACAACCTATGATAAACATGTAACATTGTATTAAAAAGCCAAAAATAGAGTGAAACAAAAATATAAATGTACTCTTTAAAAATAAGTGTTCAAAACAAATAATGTGTAAAAAAATCAGTCAACATGGTGACTGTAAATAATAGCATGTTCAAAGAAAAAAAAAAAATGTGTAAAAAATGACAAAAATAGAAACAGTATATTGTGAGGTAAGAAAAAAAAACTGAAAGAATATGTATGTTGTGCCATGGACTTTAATATGCAAAATTGCAGTGTGTAAGAGTGAGTAAAAAGTGTGTGCCTTAGAAAGGCCTTGCCATGGACTTAATTATTGCAAGAGTGTGAAAAGACATGTAATTGAAGACTGTCATGATTATCAAAATATAAAGAGTGAGGAAAATATAACGATGTATGTGTACCTCATAGAGGCTCTACAATGAACATAAAATGTAAAATATAATGGGAGCAAAAGCGCAAGCATAATTTAAAATTACAAGAATG
Organism: Cheiracanthium punctorium; assembly: GCA_038373885.1. NCBI lineage: Eukaryota > Metazoa > Arthropoda > Arachnida > Araneae > Cheiracanthiidae > Cheiracanthium > Cheiracanthium punctorium. Next base: position 9,431 of record JAWZYV010014673.1, on the reverse strand, counting down.
AATACGTACGCAAATAGAAAATTAAACACATAAAAAGGTCTGTACACAAAAGTAAACATATAAAGCAATGAGTAATAATAATATTTATCGTGAGTGAACGAAACACAGTGCATATAGAAGAAAAATTTAAGAAGTGTATTAAAATAATTAATGTGTGTGAATTGCAATCCAACAATTGTATTAAACAGTAAAATATTAATGTCATATATACTATATAAAAGGAGTAATTTAGATTTAAACTAATTTATAAACATGGTTGAAAAACAATACTAATTAGTTAAAAGTTTTTATTTGGGAATACCTTATTCCCCCGTACATGATATATATTTCGGTTACACACATAACCATCTTCAGTCGTTTCTCTGATGGTTATGTGTGTAACCGAAATATATATCATGTACGGGGGAATAAGGTATTCCCAAATAAAAACTTTTAACTAATTAATCCGCCGTATTAAATAATGTTTTATATGTTTTTATCAATACTAATTATTTTTTATAACTCCTTAGAAGCAGTAAAATAATAAAAGAAAAAATTCAGCATATTAAATATTTTCCTTGACACGTTATGTCCAAAAAAATATTAGCATGTGCTATTTGCATACTAAAAAATAAAGAATGCCAAGACAATATGAACATGATTATTATTATTATTATCATACTAGTTTTTTTAAAAACTGCATTTATAAATGACTTACCAAATTTCCCAAGAATAAAACTTCAGTTATTCAGTAAATAACAATTTAGCAAAAAAACTTTTCATTAGTCATACTTAAAATATAATGTCCATTAAATACCAGTTCAAACGGCATTGCATAGTATGAGCTGTCGGTGTATCAGGGGCGCGCACATTTAAAAATAAACCAATTGCCATCACAGGAGGGAAAAAAAAAACAGTCTTCGCCAAGTTCAGTTAATGGCATACCTAGTGACGCACGAAAGAAAACTACTGGCGACTGCAAACATCCGGAATCAAAAGTCCCAAATTTGCGGTGATCGGACGGTTTTCCGCACAGTTCAGCATTAGTTGGCGTAAAGCAAGGCAGGAAAACATAACGTACTCCATACAGGAAAACAGAAACATACTCCATACGCCGACACAATAGTCTCCAAATAGTCATAGGAACGTGTAGAACTCAAAGCGGTATTACGGAGGTGAGCAGTATGTGCTTTGGTAGAACTCACCTACAATTCGTCGGAGGGTGTTGCGTAGTAAGATCATCGATAATCCCTATATGAAATGAGGAGACGATCGGAAACTCATCATTAATGAATAGCCAGTCCATCAAGCAGCTCCGTGTTCCGTAAAAACGAAAGTCACATCACTAGAGTAATACATCACACATGTTCCATAAAACGAAAGTCACATCACTAGAATAAATAGCATTGTCGGGGCCGGAATGTGCATCCACAATGCAAGCAGACGGACTGGAGTGAAGAAGTGTCTTGATCGGGCTAGTTGATTCCGCCATTTTGCTAAGCCACCACCAGAATAAATGCAACTTAAGTGCCTGGGTAGGCACCAATTTATATAAAGAAGGTTATTTGGATGATCTGTTTTAAAATTACTTAGTTGCGTTGTGACATGAATAAACCAGGTACGATATACACTTAGTTGCAATATAAAAAAGAGACGTTAAATACTTGAAACTATTTTATTAAACATATACTATTGAAACATTATTATAACGGACGGTGGTGGCTCAGCGAAAATAAAAATACGTCCTATATGGACAGTGAAATTGAGGGGGAATAATTTAAAAATTACGCCAGCATAGAATTACACATTGGCGAGAACAATAACTTGGCTGAGATTAATAGCGCCAATTCCAGAGCAACCCTAACAGTTAATCCAATAAAATTACAATGACGTAATCGCGAGCAAATAATTTTAAAGTCGTCTCAGAGGAACAACTAAATAACATACGCCAGCAGGATGCCAAGAGGAAATTCAAAAAGGCCGTTGATTTTGCAAACGGACGCAATATAATCTATTTTTAGCACACCCGTCTGAAGAGACGAAGAACAAAAAGAATAGTGCATACAGGGAAAAGTAAATATACAGATTTAAAAGACGAAATGACAGGAAAATGAAAACAGAAGTGATTTAGAATTCTTGAATTTGGATAGATTACATTAAAGAAAGCCAAAGTAAATGATTATTAAATTAGATATGTGATCTTCATCACAGGGGGGATATGCGACTGGAAAATTTTTGGAGGAGGATATGAACTTATATGTGTATAAATCAGGGTTTCGGACCCACCCACAAACCCAAAAAAAAAAAACCCACTCAAAAAAACCTAATAACACCCACACAGACGTGGGTTTTTTTGGGTTTTATTAAAAATTATCAAAATTTTTCCTTTCTTTCATTTAAATCATTTATTTGACATTAAATACATATAATATTACCTGCATAACTTAGTGCATTATATTAGATAAATATAAATATGCCAGTTTAATTTTTTTATAATTATTTTTCCAACTTCAATATAAAGAATAATAACCTTTTTAAAAATAATACCTTGAGACAATTCTATCTGCAATATTTGTTTTGAAATGAACAGGTGTAGAATGCAGGCAGGGATAACTTAGTAATTTATCTCTTTCATGAATAAGTTTTTAAATACGAATAAAATATGTAATTATCAGTATAGTGACAAAAAAAAAAAAAAATCCTTTCCCAGATAAGAGAAAAATGGGACATGTCTCTCTCTTACAGCTTACAAGCATACATCTCAAGAATGAATTCAGGTTCGGGAAACCATCCTGTATTCTATTAGTTGCTGCATTACTTTAGTACTGAGAAATATAAATCTGATTCATTACACATTGTTTGTGTGGGATTTAATATCAGACATATTAATTCTAGATTTTTTAAAGTAAAAAGGAATATATATATTCAAAGCAAAAACGAATAACTATAAAGAAAATTATTAAATAAATAGTAGTTCTGCAGTAAGTTGGCCTGCATGCAAAGGCTTTACTGACTTATATTCTAACTAGAAAATATAACTATGACTTAAAAAAACATAAAGGTAAAAAAAATTAAAAAGTTACATTTAAAAGTAATAGAAACAGCCAATCAAAAACAACATATTTTTCTATGTGAACAATAATATACTTTTATCTATGGTCATAAAACAAATTAGGAGCCCTTTATAAACATCAGCAGAAAAAGATAGTACTGCATTAAAGTTGAAGCTATTTTTACATTTTAATTAATTAATTATTATTTTGTAATTAAAGTTTTCTTTCACACTAAAACTATTCTGTTTTGAAATAAAACCACAAAATTTAAATCCAAAAAGTGTTATACTATAAAAAAATCTTAATAAAACCCACCCGGGTTGGGTTTTTGCTAAAAAAAAAACAGGGTTTTTTAAAACCCTGGTATAAATAGACGGAATTTCATTACTAATCGAAAAATTTCGGGGGGGGGGTTATATCCCGATATCCCCCCCCCCGGCTACGCCCCTGGTGTGTACCAAATATCAAAGCAATCTGTCAGCAGGAAGGGGGGTCCAATGCCAATTACTAAATTTGACCCAAACACAGAGGCGCAGAGAGCCAAGTCGGGGCCCCGGGGATAAAATCGTATCTGGGGTCCCTTTGCTATCCAGAAATCCCTTTGATGTTGTATTAGATCAATCATTCATCCCTTATTAAAATTATTAATCATTTAAAGAAACTTTAAATTAATAGTAATTGGCAATTAATTAATAGAATTAAAATTATTAATTTAAAAGAGTATTATTCTTTAATAAACATCCATGCTCTAAAAAATACCAACATTTTGTTTAGAAGGTTTCGTCACCTCCATAGAGAAACAGTATTTGAAACGTTAACATTTTTGCATGGCATGTTTCCTCAGTGTTGAAACAAATAATATTTTTATTCATACTTCCATGCAAGCATGCAGCAAAAAAATTTCATAAGGCCAAAAAAGTGGAAATTTCAAAATTTCGGAGGTTGGTTGATCCCTATAGTCAATCCTCTGGCTAAACCCTTTCTTCCACTAATTAAATATGTGTCTCGAAAAAAAAACCAATTTCTTGTTAAATAAATCTTTTCTACTTTTAGTCATGGCAAACCGTTGAATAATACCTTCAATCTCTATACCTTTCTTGCAAAAAAAGACTCAATCAGAAACACTTCTCGTTTTTGTCAAGTTGGTGGTTTTTGCTCTAGCTGGCATTTTGTAATTTCATTCAAAAATTAATTTCAAGCATACGGATAATCTAAATTTGGACTTTTTTATTTTACAAAATTGACAACACACAATTAAGTATCATATAAACAGCAAAAGAGGGGCCCCTTCACAAGCTGAGGCCCAGGGGATTTTTCCCCTGCTCCCCCTCCCTCTCTGCGCCACTGCCCAAACAAACAGGGCAAGCTAAATAAAATGGTTTAATAATTATGCAGAGAATATTTAATATGAGGTTATTTATAATAACTTATGCAACATTCATTAATTTTTTACTTTCATTTTTAGATGTATTTTGTCCGGTCAGTTCGATTTCTTTTTCGAGCAGAGAAAAAACAAAGCCAATTAAATGTATGTGTGTTTCTCAGAAAAATGGGGAGGATGACCTGTAGATCTGGGAAGATAAAATAAATATAATTTTTATTCATATTTAATTTACAATACTTAAATTCTTTCAAATAAAATATAGAATTAAAAAACCTGATGAATCTCCATTCAGCTAAGAAGGCGAGTACTTGTATGCACATGCAGGCATTGTACGAGGTTCCGAGTGTTTGGGTATGAGGGAGCGGGAGCGAGAAAAGAGGTAATTATATTACGAATCAGGCATCTTTATATAAACATAAAGACACAGGGTTTTCATTCTAGTTACATATTACCGCACATCGCGGTTAGCTCACAAAACAGCGCGCATTTTCAAGTGCTCTGCTGTTCCTTGCCTCGCGGTTTACCGTTAAGTCCATGGACATGGAGTTTGGGTTTTAGAGTGTAGGTGCAGACACCACATCTCGTCCCCCTTTATAGATCCAGTCTCTTGGGAGGCCTTCGTATTCTTGTAGAACGTCTAAGTACCGGACTCTGATCTGTAGGTACTGGTGGACCACTTGAATGAGTTGAAGTAGGTGGGGATGACATTGGGGAACTCAGATTCGGCACATCCACCGATGAGGCTGCTGGCATAGATGGGACAGCTAGTTCACTGGCCGGGATCTCAGAACCAGGGCTTCCAGAATCGGTGGAGGTATCTTGTTTGATCCCTGTAGTAGTTGTTGGAAATCCGCGATACGCGTCGGGTGATGAACCCCTTTCTTCCACGTTGTGTCCCACTGGGCGTATTTGATCCACGTGTCGTCGCACTATAGTACCCTTGACGTCGACTGTATAATGGAGAGCACCATCCTTACTGACGACTCTCCCAAATTTCCACTTAGAGTTGGCTGCTCTGTAGTCTCTCACAGCAACAGTGTCACCGGCATCAAATTTCCTGTCTTTAAATTCAAAGACACCCTTCCGAATTTTATCCTGAATTCTCGATTGTAGTTCGGGCAAAAGCAAACCTATTCTAGTTCGAATATCTCGCTTCAGGAACAACATAGCAGGGCTATAGTTTGTTGTGGCATTCAGTGCTTTTCTGTTTGAAGTCAGGGCCGTAACCAAGATGACATGCTAGGTAGGGCTTTGAATCTAGTTTAGGGGGCTGACTAAATATAAATATTAGTAGTTCGGGGAGGGGGGGGGGTTCTTCCAATTTTTACATCTTCACCTAGAATTTTTATTTCACAAAATGCCATATTTTAAAATATTTACCATTCATTCCATTAACAATTTTTTCATCGAGATTTACTGCCAAATTCAGTCTAAGAAACGTGGGATAAGCGTGGCGGCAGTATCGAGGGGGTAGGGTTTTACCTTACCCCTCGGAATTCCTGCCCCGAGTAGCAAATTAAGGTGTAAGGAATAGCATAAGTTTTGTGCTTTTGTTCCGCTTTGTGATTCCACTAAACTTTTGTATTCGTCAGTGAATTTACTGAAATCTTTGAAAATCTTAGGGGGGGCTGGGAGACTTTTAGATAGGGCTCAGCCCCCGTAGCCCCCCATCTGGTTACGGCCCTGGAAGAAGGAAGGTGCTCATTGTCTGTTGGATGTTACCGTCATATTGTTGCATTGCTCTCAGTGATTGCTTCAAAGCGTAGACATAGCGCTCGGCCTGACCACTGCTTGAAGGCTTAAATGGTGCGCTAGTTTTGTGCTTTATACCATTGCTTTGCATAAACATCTGGAATTCGTGTGAAGAGAATTGGGGCCTGTTGTCGCTAACGAGAACCAATGGCAGTCCAAATCTTGCAAAACAGTCTCTGAGTCACTCAACTGTTTTCTTAGTTGTAGTCACTTTCATCGGGTATACTTCTAGCCACTTCGAGTGCGCATCAACAATTACTAGGAACATATATTCAAATATAGGCCCAGCAAAGTCGATGTGAATGCGTTCCCATGGTTTACTAGGATATTGCCAATAGTGGACTTTAGCTTTTGCTGGGTCGGCCTTGTGCCTGGCACAATCGGTACAATTTCTAACAGCTTCCTCGATATCTTTGTCGATATTATTCCAAAAGACAAACGATCTGGCTATTGCTTTCATTTTTACCATACCCAAGTGTCCTTGGTGAAGTTCTTCTAAAACTTTATTTTGGTACTTCTTTGGAATGCAAACTCTATGTCCATACATGATACATCCGTCTTCGATGGTATATTGGGCTTCTCTCCCTTGCAAATTCTGGCCTGTACGCAAGGCTTCTAAAAGTGGGCCCAATTCATCATCTTTCCATGTTTCCTGACGCTTTGCAGTGACTGGTAGCGTTTCAATTTGGGTCATTTGAAAGATTATTATGTCATCTTTTACGTCCAATTCTTCCGAGGTCTTTGGTAATCGGGACAAGAAGTCTGCGTTTCCATGATCATTAGTACTTCGAAATACGATATCAAATTGAAAAGACTGTAATATCAATGCGTAATGTATAAGTCGCGTAGCTACCAACACTGGTAATCCCCGCTTTGATCCGAATATCGCTACTGAAGGCTTATGGTCAGTTATTAAGGTGAATCTTCTCCCTTTCAAGTACAAGTAGAATTTTTTTAATGCCCAGATTATTGAAAGAGCCTCCTTATCGATTTGCGAATATTTTTGCTCTGTTTTGGTTAAAGTTTTTGATGCGAAAGCTATTGGCCGTTCAGATCCATCTGGGTAAAGATGAGATAACACACATCCAATACCAACTGGTGATGCATCACTTGCTAAGGCTAAAGGGAGTTTTGGATCATAATGAACTAATATCTTTGGCGAGCATATTTCCTTTTTAACCCATTTATGCCTAGCGTCCCTTTTTTGGGACGGCATTTACGCTATCAGTCGAAAACGTTATTTATTTTTCCTAGCCTTTATTCGCGAGTACCGAACCTCAATTCCACAAAATATTTTAATATGGCCAAGTAGGATGTTGACATTTCAATTTTTATACATAATGATTTTAAATGAAATCATCCCTTGTTCAAAAAGTTGACATCAGAAATTTATCAATTACTGCTGTTAGCAAAAATCGAAGAAAGTCACAAAAATATCCAGGCACGAATGGGTTAATTTGCTCAAAGGCTACCTGACAATCCTTCGACCATTTAAACTTCACGTCTTTCTTTGTCAGGTTATTAAGAGGATGTGCGATGGTAGCCAAATCTTTACAAAATTTCCCATAGAAATTCACTAGTCCCAAAAAACTTTTTACCTCCTGAACATCCTTTGGTACACGAGCATTCAAAATTGCTGAAACTTTCTCATCTGTTTTATGGAGTCCGTTCGCGTCAATTTTATGCCCTAGAAAATTTATTTCATTTTGGAAAAACTGACTTTTATTTAAATTAAGTTTCAGTCCATGTTCCTTACATTTAAAAAAAAATTCCTCTAACGCTTTAAAATGTAGCATCTCATTGCTTCCAGTTATTCTAGCATCGTCCATAAACACTTTAACGCCTTCTATACCCTGGAATAATCCATCTATGTAACGCTGCCAAATTGCAGGGGCCCCGTTTAACCCATAAATAAGTCTCTTACAAACATATAATCCCTTATGCGTGTTTATTGTCAACAGTCTTTGACTTTCGGGGTTGACTTTCATTTGAAGGTAAGCATGTTTAAAGTCTAATTTTGAGAATTGTTTTCCCCCATTTAAACTTTGAAAATATTTCCTCTAATCTTGGCAAGGGGTGCTGTGGTACAATTAAATTCGAGTTCAGGGTTACCGAATAGTCCGCACACAGGCGTATACTGCCGTCTGACTTTACTACAGGAACTACCGGCGTTGCCCATTCCGAGCTTTCGACCCGTTCTATAATACCCTCCTTTTCCAGTCTGTCAGTTTCCGTTTCAACTCTACACTTTAACGCAAATGACACCGACCTAACCCTTCAAAATATGGGTTTAACGTCAGGTTTAAGCTCCAGTGGTGGCGCTAGACTTTCCCTGACGGAGGGTCATAACTCCCCGACGAGGGGGCACAAATATACATGTACATATGCTAAGTGACGTATCCAAAAGGAAGCTTTGACCTCCCTCTTTTATGACATTTTTGTCACCAAGTATGATATGGAAATTCGCAACTATTCAGGGTGTCTACCGGTCATGAAAATCATGAATGTCATGAAAATGTCAAGAATTTGAACAATGTGTCATGAATGTCATGAAAATGTCCCGAATTTCTATAGGATGTCATGAATTTTTTTTTCCTACAACCCAGTCTCCTGTTGTAGGGAAGGGAAAAGGACTGTCTTGCGATCTCACTGCCGTGTGGCAGTTTATCTTGCTGATTAAGATAGTTAAATTTCTTTTACTTTTGACCATTTAATTAATTAGTGACTATTAAGAGTAATTAATATTATATTTATATATATATGTATATATATACAGGGTGATTTACTACCAGGCTGACAAACTTGCAGGGGGTGTAGGGGTACAGAGATAGTTCAGCATCACAGAGCAATGTGGGGTCGAAAGCGTCTTCTTCATGCACCTGTTAATAATCACTTTGGAAGAAGTGTTGAAGTGCGCGTCTAATTTCTTAACCAAGTTTCATAAACAATGGGCTTTCCTTCGACAATTTCATAAATGTAATGAAAGAAGCAATTCTGAAATAACTATTTTTAGCAAGTGCAATTGGTGAACGAGGGATTAGTTTTTGAAAAACCATGGCCGGAAAGTTTACTATCACTTGAACACTTTTTCTAAAGTGTACAGGTATATGAAGACGACGTTTCCAACCCCGTATTGCTATCCCAGGTAGCACAAAGATATTGACGAATGTCCACCGATATCGGGCAATATTTTGAAAGTCTCTGAATGTCATACATTGAATTTACGACATCTGCCGATATTGGCAGATATTAATTAAAAGTAA